>JADDOH010004553.1:5000-28820 GCA_016648135.1 Agrypnia vestita
ACGTAATGAAAAATATCATTGTTAAGTGTTGCGATAACCCTAGGTAAGGAAGGTACAGCTCTTAAGATAATTTTTGCTTTATTCTTTTTTGCCAACTCCAGAATTCGAATTGTCGGATTATTTTTGCACAATTTTGAGAAATGGACTCTTA
Organism: Agrypnia vestita; assembly: GCA_016648135.1. Classification (NCBI taxonomy): domain Eukaryota; kingdom Metazoa; phylum Arthropoda; class Insecta; order Trichoptera; family Phryganeidae; genus Agrypnia; species Agrypnia vestita. The sequence goes on from JADDOH010004553.1 coordinate 5,152, forward strand.
AATTGTGCCTTAAATATTTTTTCCGTATTTTTATACGAGACTATATTAATATTAAACTATTGATAAATTTTATGAATTTGCGAACTACATCATGGATAATTGTAACGTATCGGAATGAACATCTGATTCGCTTGAAATACCTGTAAACCAATAAAATATCTGGAAGTCGACAGCGAGTTTTACTGGATTTCCGAAGCAACAAAGTTCTCCTCCTGTCATAAAGAAGAACATTACATCATTTATTATTATACTTAAACTTCTCCATCACGTTGCGCCTAAAGGTTATGAAATGAATAATTTGCAAAGTTTGCTTATAATAACAATATTACTGTAACTAACTCTTCTCCGCTCCTCTTAATATTTCCGTAACAGCCACCTTTACGTCGGTAATTCTGGCTCATTTTGTCAGTATGTAATCAATTAAGTATTTACATTTCCACCTAACCCATGAAATTTTTTTCCATATTTGTTTGAAGTCAGTTTGATACTTTACATGTCGTTTAGAGATTTTGATAAATATGAAAATATAATTAAACTCACGTAGATATAATATATTATACAGGGTGTAACAGAGATAATCCACAATACTTTACAGGTGGATTCCTGCCTTATGAGTCGAAAATGTTAATGCAATAATACCTTACTAGCAGGAAAGCAATCGGCTTCGCCGATTGCTTACAGCTAGGCCCTGCGGCCGGCTATTGTGGCCGCTTCGCGGCCAATTGTGTTTGCTGTGCAGCAAACACAATTGTTTACCTATACCTACGTCAGCCGCTTCGCGGCCAATTGTATCTGGCAAATTTCCACTTTTAATTACGGGTAGTTTAGATATAATTAAGACAAAGTATTTATTCAGTATTTCTAACCGATTAATAAGTCAGAGCGGAATAAACCACAGTTCGATGGGTAGGTACCTACTCTCTTCTCTTCTCGCAGTGTTGATTACTTTTATACAACATTATAAAAAAACAAAAATGTAATTAAAATTTCAACGAATAAAATATTCTCGACCGCAAAAAAAAAGATTCTGCCAGGATTCGAAACTGGAATCCTCTGATCCATAGTCAGACGCGTTATCCACTGCGCCACACGACCCAATGGGCACCACGGCAAAATTATTGTATACAAATAGAAATCCAAATGCAGAAACGTACGACATTGCTTGGAGTAATTATAATATAGATACCAATACCTTATATCAATATTTCTGACTTATATTTTACAAAACGTTCAAGTGTCGTAACAGTGCTAATATCAATTACGAAAAATTAATTTGTTTCAATAAAAGTTATATAAAATAATGAGATCCTTTCCAATTGGAATCGGAAGGTTTTTATCATTTTATTTGACTTGTATTAAAAGGAATGAATTTTTCATATTAGATATAAGTTACTGAATTGCAAAAAATAAGTCAGAAATAAATGATCATAGTGAGCGTAATCTATAACGCAAACGCCAAATCCATCAATAATATTATTCTTATAATTCGCCCCTAGTTTGCCGCCCTAAGGCATCGTCTTACTTGCCTATTGAGAGACGGTAGGCTAGATAAATAATGTCTGGCTAGATAGCCGATGGGAGCCACTGGGCGTCGGTTCGTTGAACCGCAAGATGAACGTACTGCGATGACCGGTGCTCTCATTACAAATCTGACCACGAAATTGACTTCGGCCAGGCGAATGAATGAGACGGGAATCATAGCTAAATGTGGCAAACCGTGACGTCACGCCGCGCCGTGAGAAGTGTTCCCATGTACCATCGTCTACGACGGGGAGAACCGATTCGCCATCGACGCAAGAACTCCTTGACTCACGGGGTCTTCCGTAGCGAAGATCGTTGGGCCTATTAATAAATCAAGAAAATTGAGAATTAAATTGAACATGATCAAGAAGATTGGAAAATTTGTTGTAGCTTTGATTGACTTCTCATTATTGAATCATCGTAAGCTTTAAAACAAATTGGATATGCATCAAGCAGAAAAAATATTTGGCTGCCAACGAGATATGAACCCAGAATCATTTTAAGAAACTCATAATTCTCCACAGGTTCCTCATAAAGGACTGATAATGAACAGTTTGGAAACCGTCGAATTACAAAAAAAATCAGAGAAAACATTCATAAATAAACATTACGTTCCAATAAATGTCTCTAATCCTCGACATCTACCTGTCAAAGCCCAACAAAAATGTCCCCACTGCTCCACTCGAATAATATAAATAAATTTCTGTATTTAAGTTAATTATAAATTACACCTGATGATGAGAGGGATTGCTCCCCTCGAAACTATAGTTATATAATTTCTAGAGGAGCAATGCAAAGATCAATTCATTGTAAATCAAAATAAAGATATTGACAAATTTAAATTGGCTCGCCGTAAATTAGGGACGAAAGGAAATGATTTGAAACATACAAAATCATATACGATTGAATGCTAAAATACTTTAAAAGTAATATTATATATTACACACATATTCACGGATATATGTACTTAATGCAATAATTTCAAACGAAATAAAAAATCCAAATAGAATGAAATCAAAAACACAACACTGTTTTTATTATAAAGGAATACAATAATCTACCATAGAATGTGAGAGAACAGAGTAAAACCAACATGTTCAAGAGGGCTTGCGGCTTAGGCCCGGTTGTATAAAGTTGGATTAAAGCATAGATTTTTACGGAAAGGGGCTGTTTGAAAACTCTACGCTTTAAACGAACTTTTACTTTAATACAACTTGATACAACCGGGCCTAAGGTTGTTACGCTTTAATCCACACACTTGTCATATAATTAAAAAAAACATTTACCGTTAACCATGTATGTGGCGAAACGTTTGCATAAGTATTCATCTGGGTAGGTACTTACCTGAAACAAAAACAAATTTACACAATTAATAATATATCAAATGACATAACATACATACAACGACAATTCAAAGATGATCCCGTAAAGCATTTTAGTGTACATAAAAACGATTGTAAAAACCTTTTTCGAATTTCACATTGGTATAACGACGCACCTGAAATAAAAGCTATCATAATTTTTTAAGTTTGCAAATCAGCAGATTACAGACTTGACACTAATTCGATATAGACAACGTTGTTGAAATTTTATACAATGATAATAATTGATCCCGACAAAAGTCGTTGGGATGAGCAAGAAAAGGGGTTAAAATTGACAGGAATGAAGGAGGGGAGATGGACTGTACACGATGAAGACGGGGGCACAGGAAGCTCGATATACCTGCCGACGGCACTTGAATTACGAAAAGGACTAGCTCAAAGTCGACGAATTGGCAAACACTTTTGCACACACCTGATCACACACACGATGCTCGGAGCCGACGAAGATCCAACGTAATTGTGACGAAACTGGTCCGGAGGCGGCAATCGATATTCGGTGACACCTCACTCACGAGTCGGTTTTGAATTAAGGTAGAGTGAGCAGGATGAACAGGGATGGGGTTGGGGCCGTGACGTAAATGCCAAAGGTCATCTAGATTCGGGAATATTAAGCCGAAATGAGCGTCGTGTAGTGGTGAATGCCGAACATCAGTATACAGCCCTTGGATTAAACAGGCAGATGGAGCTATTCCATAATACTTTTCGAAAATATTCCAAATAATGGAGAAAAGCGAAATGAAGAATTTTGAATTTTTCTCTAAGGTTTTAATAATTTTATTAATGATCTTCCGACGTTTTACAGAAGATACGAGTAAGTCAGAAATGTTGAGAAGGAAAGGAAACTTTAATGTGGCTTAACTCCATAACAACTGATATTAGTACGATAATAATGAATACTCAATTCTATTCAATATATACCTTATTCATATAATGATGATATTTCATATAATTCATACATTTAGTGTATGGTATAAAAATATATATGAGACTATAAAGGTATTGTTACGGAGCGTTACCAAGAAATACAGTAATCCACAAATAATGATAATAATTTTAAAACTGTGTAGTCACCGTTTGCATCGGTTAGCGCCCCACTGTTCAAGAAGTCACTTCGGCGACGCTGTCATCACTATAGGATGACTGTTCCGTTCAGAGTAACCGTTAATTTTTATTGCAAATAAGAATGTAAATTGGAAAAATGCAAAATACGTACAAATCTTTGATTAGAATAAAAACGAAGCGGCTGTTGGAACTTCGACCAATCTATTGCTGTTAGGGGGATCTTTAAATACCCAACTGAGTTTTTTCAGGGTATGCTTAGTAACAATGGTTTTGAGATTAGACAATAGAAGAAATGTGTATTTGATAACGTATATTTATCGATTGTTCCGAGGTATGATCAATAATCCAGAAATTATGCGGAGCATTGGTTTGAACGTTTCTGATAATTATCAAAGACGGCGTCAACAAAGACTGTTTCACATTTCAATATGCAGGACCAACCTGCCTGTTGAAAGAGCTACAGCTATGCTGAACAAAATTACTTTGGATATTGTTCCATGTCTCTGAAGCGGTTTTTCGAAGCAGGATTCTCCTACAACTTTTATAAGAGTTTTAATATAATCCTTAATTCTTATGTATTTTGTATTCTTTCTGTGTATTAAATATACAGATAGAGTGAATTACATGTGATAATATGTACTCATTAAATTTGAGTTGCCATGTATATATTATTTATTCAATAAATTGAATTGAATCTTCCTCAGGAACTATCGGATGAACATATTCGTTCAACGATTCTCTGTTGTCTGAGTGATGTAGCCTGTCGCATTTTTTACCTATTCAATAATATCACCTACTCTTGTGTGCCATTTTATCCGCGCATTTTATCAATCTATTAGGTCGGGAAAAAGGCCGCGCAGTGAGGAAGGTTTTTCTGGTCATTAACGGAAACAAGTCGAAGACCGGAGAAGTGTATTGAAATGTGATATTACTCATAAGTGTCTTTATAGCTCTGAAAATTATGAAAAGACATTTCAAAACATTTCTCTGATCATTATCTTGTTTCTGTTAATGACCAAACCCTCCCCCCGCCAAGCGGCTCCCTGCCCTACCAGAATATAATGATAAAATGTTGTGTATGTGTATAAGTTTGTTATTAAATATAATCGATCATGATGAGAGGGACTGCTCCTAGTAGCAATAAATAGCTTAAATATTGTGTTTGCTACAAAGTATAAACAAAAAAAAAAAAAATTTGCATGAGCTTGTTCAATGCGCCATTTGATTTCAACCGTTTAATAGGTTGTTATAGCTAGACCAAAAGACTCAAAAGAATGTGCACAAAAAATATGTGTTGTTTCGATGCAAAAAATGAACACAAAATAAGTTTTTCAAGTAAGTAACCTTTTTTAAACTAAAAAATATATATTTATTTTGAATATCATATTGTGGCTTGTAATACGGGTTTGTCAGGCAATTTTTCCTCGCTTTCTTCTTACCGGACAAAGCTAGGGAATGGTCTTTTGATTGTGGTCGACCTGTAGTTTGGTAAATTCGTAATGTATTTTTTGGTTTGCAGAATTTTTTGACACACAGCTAAGTGAAAACGCTCCATTCGGTGCACTGTCGGCTAATGTAATATTTTACCGTAATAAATCAGTGCCTTTCCGGTATTCTATTTAACTGCGCGCGAAGACGCGCATCACACCGGTCCGAGGATTCACCATCCGACTATTTCCACTCGAAGTGGCGCGTGAACGGGAACCCGGCGCTGGAGTCTGGAGACGGTGACATCATGGCGTGTAATTCTGGAAGCCGAGACCGCTGCCACTTGACGGGAGGCGGCTGGAGGAGTAATAATACGGGGATTGAGTTAAGTGCGAATTAGCGCGCGGCGGGGACGACGCTCTCCATCAGCGCCGGGATCGCTTTTAATTTCCCGGGATGACTTACGCCCGGGAACAAGGCGACTTTGGATACGAATTATTACGTACGTATTTGTACGATTATTTTCGTACGTATGGAGCGCACACATTGATTGCGTCTTGCGTTGGTCACGATCAGTTACTTTTCGTATTTATCCAATAACGTTTGTGCCAAATGAATAATCTGTATCTTCTGGAAAACTCTGTTATGGCAGACTTAAATAATAACGAATTTCATGACTATCTATATCTAATAGATTCACAAATGCTGGGGAGAATCGAAGTGCATCGAAGAAATATTTTAAAATTTTTTTGTTCGAAGTACATAATTATACCTCACCTTCATTAAACCAAATTATTTAACTTACAGGTATTTTTTAGTTCTTTAGAGATTCTCCGCCATGATCTGCGCTGATGTTCACGCAGTTGAATCACTTTGGTCCCGCAAACATTTGTGGACATGTGTCAAATTGACAAAATTTTCAATATCCATCGTACGAAATCGCAAAAATTTCCGAACAAATCCGGATCGTGTCGGACGTCGCATCCATACGTGCGTGCACGCGCTACTAAGTCGTGTGCAGTGTGCGATGTTCAATACTACTTCGAAGGTCAGGAATGTACTTGCGTATTCGTACTACTCAATTTCGTACGAAAACGCATCCAGTGTGCGGCCGGCGCTAGAGGACCCGTGCATAAAGTTTTACCGCAATGCTTGTGCGGCCTACTATAGTAAGCCAAAATACAATAATCATTTAAGGATAAATTATAGAAGTTTTATTTTTTTTATTAAATTTATACATATTTTCGATTGTTATAGATCGTGCCAAGCCTCGTGCAGCTTGTCGGCATGTTTCTTTTCCATTTTTTTGCATAAGTACATTGCATATTTAGTTATAGGTATAATTAAATAGGATAAAATATATATAAAAGATAATAATATTATATGAACATTACAAAACTTAAAAATAAACTAAGTAATGAGACTTGGTAACCAATCGAAATAATAAAACAAAACACCACTATGAATCACTGAGATTAAAATAAATAAAAAATCGTGGAGCAGCTGTTTAAATTTGTGTCTAAATTTCCAGTCAAGTTATTTAGTAGGAAGCCTCACAGGGACGAAGATAATTTATATATGAGAAAAGTGGACGGAAGTCTCTTGTACGATAGGGCTAACAACCTGTATGAGTTTTCTTAAGTGATCACTATACACAATGCAACGTTCACCAATTCCATCGTAAGAACATCCACACATTATATAATTTTGAAAGTTCTTAATATGTATATATGTTTGAATCAAAAACTAACTAACTAACCATCACGCCGTTTTCCTAAGGGGTAGGCAGAGAGGATAGAACATCATATTCCTCTATCTTGGCACATTACTTTTATTTCGGCTACATTCATACATCTTCTCATGCATGCTCTACGGTTGTTGAGGCTTTTAACAGGGCCATCCTCCAATACTTGTAGTATCTGATTGCTGTCAACTGTTGCCTTCAACACTCGCCCCATATATTTTCTTAACCATATTTTCCTCGCTCATACGTTCTACATGACCAAACCATCTCAGCACTCCTTTCTTTATTCTGTCTACCACAGTACAACCAGCATTACATTCACTTATAATTTGTTCATTCCTCACTCTATCGACCAAAGATTTTCCACACAAGCGTCTCGGTGACCGCATTTCTACCGCATTCAGTGTACTTTCGTTCATGTTTTGCCAATTCCAGGCTTCACTTCCATACATCAGAGTTGGCACTAGAACCATGCCATTCATTATGTACCTCTAGTCTTGCTTCCTTTGAAAGATTCTTATGGAATATACTGATCCCGGCGAATAAATACGCCGGGATAAATTAATATCCCGGGGTGAAGGCAGCGGCAAAATATTTTTATAGAAATAGCGCGTCGCACAAATTGTAATTTGCCGGCACAACCGAGGCAAATCAAGGCGGATGAGAATATCTGGTATAAAAATTGATGACGTGGATCGTGGAGATGATCCATACCAAAGTGTGTCAGCTTGGACAAGTGTTTCTACTTATCGGCCCACCTGTACAGCGACGCGACACTTCGCGGCGTATGGAAGTTGATGCACACCTTTGCATCCCACACGACATATAATTAAGACACATACGACCAGATAATTAAGAACTGGTAGCTGCGATGTTGCCTAGCATAAGGAAATATTACTTTTAAAAAACATATTTAAAAATTTTCGAAAAATTCGAAATTCGATAAAAATTTATTTTCTAAAAATAAAATTTCGCAAAAAATATTAGAAAAAAATATTTCGTAAAAAAAAATCGAAAAAAATTTCTTTTGCTAGATAAGTATATAAGACAGGGACGTTACAACGAAATTATTATAATTGGGATTAATTATAATAATTATTAATAATAATTATAACGTTGAGCTTAATTCGTTGTCCATTTAATAATTATTAAATGGACAACGAATTAAGCTCAACGCTATTCTTTAAATCACACTATTTCGTAAGCTGTCACTAGTCTATGAACATTTTATTATCGCTGGGAACACTTTATTCAACATTCGCTAGAACATCACAGGCACTACGTCTCGCCACGATGCTGGCACAAGTGATCACTTTACACAATCACGTTCACGTTCCATCCAAAAAAGACTTACATACATATTTTCCCATATAAATAGCTTCGTCTATGTGAGACACCTGTAATTTATCTTAATTAGTGATAGTATTATCTTTATTATGTAATAATATATTATTATATATAAATAATTATCTCAATTAGTGATAATATAGCTCAATGCATTGATGTATATAGACACGTTATCCTCATACTAGCCGGCTTTCACATGTAGCAAATATTGCTTTGAAAGAGATAACAAATCACGGCACACTTATTTTACAAACCCTTTGCGTGTAGACTGAAAAATCAGGTAATTTGAAGTCACGGTGACTTAAATAACATACTCATTCTTACAATAGTGTACGATACTCTGTTCCTTTTTCCCTGGGACTTTTTTTTCGGCGTTCGTCGATAGCGTCCGTCCGTAACGAATGCAAAGAAGGCAATTACATACCTTAATTTTGAGTTGCCAAGATTTCACGCTTTTAACGTATCTACAGTTTATTATATCATTGGCTCAATGTATGTATAGTTGCAATGTATGTATAGTATTCTTACGAGATGTTAAAAATAGATCACAGTACAGAATCCCTGGGAAAGTATGTATTTTGGGCGATACAGGGCTTACGTCCCGTCATGAGGCTGGCTTAAGTGATAACTTTACACGTTCACGATTCCACCCAAAAAAGACTTTCATACATACTTTCCCATATAAATAATAAATAGTTTCGTTTCTGTGATACATTTGCAATTTATTTTATTTAATGATGTTTCCTCTGGGGAAAAACTCCAGCAATTGCGTTCTCAAAAATTTGAACAAATTCAAAAAATATTGTATTTTATCACTGCCATAGTTTCGAGAGGAGCACTCTCTCCATTTATTCATTACTCAGGTTCAGTTACATGCTTGTCATAAACAAAATTAGCCATATTCGGTCGCGCCGAGGACCGTTAACACGTCGCGCGATATGCTACATCCTCCACTTGCGCGGTGACATTGTACAGCATATAACTTGTTCATATACAATTCTCAACTGTATTTTTTTGATTAACAACACTACAAAAATTCTGATATTAATATGCTTCAAAGTAAAATTTGAAGCATATTAATATCAGAATTTTTAACTTTACTCCTATATTTTTACGTCGCACTTTAATGTCACTTTAGGGCTATCTATCAGGGTAGCAAATTACTTGTTTATATATATTAATAATATTATATGAATTTCTAAAAAATATATATAGTTTTGATCTCTTTCCACAAACTTCTTAACTCAATTTCAAGTTTAAACAGAATCCCAATTATAATAATTTTGTTGTCTGTCTGTCCGTCCGTCCGACCACGTAACTCTTTTATAGTAATTATTTTTTACGAAATTTTTGTTGCTTTAACAAAATAAATAAAATGCTTATTCCTTAGGAACCGACATGTAAAAGTACCGTCATTTTTGACGGGTTACAGTACTCTCGTTTTGCGAGACATCAACTCATTTTATTTCACGCATCGCCTATCAATTACTGCGAAATTTTTAACGCAGTTTCGTGACACATTTTATCTGAGATGCTAGAAAAATACATTCAATGTTAAAGCTGTCTAAATGTCAAATCCGAAATGGATTTAGAATAACATTGATTTGAACGTGACCGCAAAAATGTATAACTCGGCAAAATGTATGAAAACTAGAGCACGCCAATTACATAACGAAGGATATAAGATATTATTATTATTTTTTATATAACATTGCAATAGCGAGGGGGAACAGAGGCAAATGTGGTTTATGCCTGCTTTACTAACCAATTTCATAAAACGGAATAAAAAAAAAATGCGTGTTCTTATGTATGTGCGGTAGAAGTTATAGATACTTTTACAAACAAATTTTTTTTTCGTGAACTCGCATGTAAACAAAATCTGACAGCTATTGTGACATTATGCCTTTTCAAAAAACGTGTGCATTTTCAAAAGAAAATCCAAGTACAAGTCTTTTCTTATAAGTTTGCAATTGAGTTAGTGTGGAAACAGTGCGTAATACGCGCATTGTTTCGTTGTGTTGAGTTTACGGATACGAAAGGGGTGTATGGAGGAGATCCGTGGTTAGATTCCCGGTAGCATCCGAATATTTTTTTGTTGATTTGATTGTTCTGTATGTCTTTCTAATTGAATAATAAATTTGGTTTCAAATTTCGCAGAACTTTATTTTGAAAAAAATGCAACTTCACAATAAGAATGTGTTCTTGAATATAATATTATAGATGTCTCACAGAGACGAAATTATATTTTTTAATGGGAAAGTAGGTATGGAAGTCTTTAGGTGTTCATAGGGCTTAGTGTGATAGATAGAATAAAGAAAGGAGTTCTGAGATGGTTTGGTCATGTGGAACGTATGAACGAAAGGATGATTAAGAAAATATATGAGGCGAGTGTTGAAGGCAACAGGAATAGAGGGCGTCCGCGAAAGACCTGGCATGATCATATACTACAAATATTTGAGGATGGCCCTGTTCAAAGCCGCAACAACCGTAGAACGTGTATGAGAAGATGTATGAATGTGGCCGAAGCAAAAGTGGTGTGCCAGGATAGAAGAGTGTGGCGTTCAATCCTCTCTCCCTATCCCTGCGGGGAAACAGCGTGATAGTTAGATAGTTAGGGCTTACGTGTAATTCGGAAGAATCTCATTATAATCAAAAATAGATATCTCATCAGTGACATTTGTGGTTAATTAAGAGATATGAAAAAGCTTTGGATGCCGGTCGCGCTAAGGATAATTAGAACATACATATGAAACGAGTTGTAAAATTTAAATATATATACAAATTCCAAAAATTTGATAGACGTGGTATTCTATAATGGGTGGAAATGGTGAACGTTACACTGTGTAAAGTGATCACTTAAGCCAGCCGTACGATAAGTCGTAAGCCCTACGAACACCCAAAGACTTCAATACCTACTTTCCTATAAAAAAATATAATTTCGTCTCTGTGAGACGTCTATAATATATCAACAATACGGTATTTGAGCAATAAATTAAGAATATGAAAATGAGATGGGCCATATTTGCCTCTGTTCCCCCACTTATATAAGAGAGGCACAAACTGTGAATGTTCATAGACAATACGTATGCGCGTATTCAGTTCGTGTGGTGAACGGAAAGTGTATTCGAAGGACATTGTATTGATAAAGAAGGAATACACATTTTAATATTACATTTACTGTGTTTGCTCCAATTGAAAATATACGTCCTAAATACCACGTGACAAAAACACCAGGATTTATTTTTAAATCTGAGTTAGTGCTTGTTAAATATTAATGTCGTGCGTGGATTATCAAGAGAAACAATTAAGAAAACTTAATAGAATTCAGATCAAAATGTGATCAAATTTACAGAAAATTGGATGGACGATTTCATATCGTATATTATTTTTTATATTTTTATTGTCTATACCTACTTCCATTTTTTATTTGTTAGTATACACTGTATCCCGATGAAGGGAACATGAAACATGTTGATATTTTCAATACATAAGTGGTGAATAAAAAGGATATTTTAATTAATTATATGGCTTAAGTATTGTTTCATTGTTTCACTGTTGAATTTTTTATTTTTGATGTTAATAGCGTCAGCATAATTATTAATACGTTAATTAAATAACTTTGTATTGACCACTTGCAATAACTACGTCTACCGGTTTCGGTAACATTGTATCTTCGTCATAGAATATTTTCTTTTTAGATGCCTCTGCCAATCTGCTTTTTTTATATTTCTAACTCACCTTGGCTACATTCATGTTTACTATTGTGTTAATCATTTCTTATATTTCTCTTTTATTGCAGACGTTAGACAACGACACAAGTTTAATTTTTAAAATTTATTTATCTTTTATTACAGATATCGGACCACGACACATATCTACTTGTAATTTTACTGTTTATACTTTTATTATATTTGCAATGCTAATAGCTTGTTTTGTAGGTGAGGAACAATGATTGGTTTTTCTCAAGCCTCTCCATGCTGAGCCGTGTAAAGGGCGGCTCAGCATGGAGATGGCCATTAGAGAAAAAATTGTTAACCTGTCGACGTATGAGTAGGACCGATATATCAGCTTTCGCCTGGGAATGCGATGGGCATCAAATCAGTCGCTATCATCAGCCGTTGTAAGTATACCAGAGCGGAATCGGCACCGTCCATTTGACCCACATGTTGGGACGATGGCTGGCGCCGATGACGCCACAAATGTCAAAGACATCATCATCGTCTTGACAGATTGCGGGATGATGTATGACGACGAGGAAACGGCAGACGCTTCTCCAGCGCAACGACTGGGGATTGCGAATTTCCGGCTCGACCTGCGCGAATTGAGACTATTAAAAGATGATGAAACATCTCGAATGCATGAATTATAATGCGAGATTATTCACCATCGGGTAGCGAGAAGAACCGTCAGGTAAGCGGAATATTATGACACGTTCTGACATCAATTAAGGTACACATTAATTTGTTATACAACGTTACAAAGTTGTCGTGCACCAATGCACGATGATTTATCCATCTCTATAATCAACATACGACATACTGGAAGAATAAAATTAAGATAGAAATTGGATGATTTTTTTACAAAGAATTTTTATCCATTTATTGGTACTTACTAGCTGTAACCCGTCAAAAATAACGGTACTTTTACATGTCGGTTTTTAAGGAATAAGTATTTATTTATTTATATAAAAAAAGAGAAAAAAATACTATAAAAGAAGTTATGACGGACGGACGGACAGACAACAAATTTATTATAATTGCGATTAAGGCGCCATAGTACATGATTCACGTTTTTGCTGTCTGGAGAGTCAATTTAGTGTAAAGTTTTCGAATCTTATTGCCAAAATTGCAGCTAACCATGCATTCAATCAATTTTATTATGAAAGGTCCATTTACTATTAAAGCATTTGTTTAAAAAAAGTTAAAAAAATACTTTGTTATTATCACAAAAAAAATATAATCCCGGAGCCCTATTTAATCTTTCTAGCAATAGAGTTATCTTTGGTACACTTTTTCTCGAAATATTTCCACGTAAAGACCGTATATTTTTTTAATAAATTGAATAAAAGAAGTTCAAACAGAAAGTTTGGGGGAAAATATATAATTATTTTTGGGTAGGTTGTTAAATACAACGTTTACAAAAAGATAAAAATTCACGTTCCGTCTCCTATATTGCAGCATCCAAAAAACCATTAAAACATTGATTATTTTAATTAAATTTTACATGCGTACTAAGAAAATTTCACTGTCATTAATATAAAAATATTCAAAATTTTCTACCTCATACACAAAATTTTGAATTAATTAAATCGTATAGTCTGTTAAAAGATCATTTTTCTTTCAAATCAGTCGTTGGTTGGACACCAACTACGCCAGTCGTCAGGTTACGCTCCCGCTAGTTTATACGAATATATCTTAAAATGCTGCGTAAACTTTGCCTGAGTGTTAATAAAGGGAAGATATCCGTACAATGAATGCATTTTAGAAATCCCATATCGCGGGGACAACGGTAAATGCAGAAAATAACTGTTAAATGTATTAAAAATACTTGAATTTGAATGTCGCCATTTTTATTTTTTACAACTGTCAAATTTTGTTTGTTTTTGCGGGCTGATTCTGATGTTTTTTTCCATTATTCTTATCTGTTTTCTTGAAACAATATGATATATAGACTTTGTTCTGTATATACACTGAATTTTTGTCCTTTCTTTTACCTGCAAACAATATTTTTAATGAAATAAGATACTCCGTCTATTTCTTTACTCAACGGTAATTGTCATTTTTTCACGAAATAGTGATGTGAAATCTTTTGAACCGGCATTTTTTTGTGTTTTTATTTTAACTGAAAAATTTTCAGTAAAACGATATAATATTGTTTTGAGTTTGTTTGTTTTGATGTTTTGTTTGAAAAATTTTCAGTAAAACGATATAATATTGTTTTGAGTTTGTTTGTTTTGAAAAATATTTTCAATTAAGAGGTCCTAGTACACGATTTTCGTATTTGCTGTCGGGCGCAGAGTTGCCAACGTAGGCGATTTTTCGCCATTTAGGCTACTCAGAACGAGAATCGGCGACGAAAAAATCTAAAAGGCGACTGGTCGCCTACTAGGCTACTTCAGAGACAAGTTATTTAAATCAGCCGAATCGCAAATAATTAAGAAAAAAAAATACAATTACCTTTGTGTAATGCTGTCATTGAAAGAATTTTAAGCGTAATGGGGACAATTAAAACAAAATTAAGGAATCGCCTGCAACTACCCATGCTGATCGCTATTCTTAGAATTCGTACCCATATGAATGTAAGAGGTGTGTTGCAACAACTTTCAACCAAGCAATCACATGGTAAGTTTTCACGCTGGTAGCAAAATGTACGTCTCCGGTGTTTTTAAAATGCTACCTATCTACTTACTTTACTTTCTTTTAACGAACATTACGGTTTTTTATATTAGGCTTAGGCCTATTTATCAATACATTATAAATATGTTATAAATAAATTGATAAAAATTACATTTTATTTTATTCATATTGATATTTTGGCGTTTGGGCTACTTTAGGCTACTTTATGTATAGGAAACGGCGATATTAGGCCAAGCGCTGTTGGCAACTCTGGTCGGGCGACTAAATTGAACATATAAACTTATTAAATCATTTTGCAAAACCCGATTATTAATTTATCCTCCGGCTATTAAGGAACCGTTTATATGCTCCATTTTTGTCGTCCGTCGTTATATATTTTTATTTATTGTGGTCAATTGTCGATATTTTTTATGAATCGTTTTACCCCAGTTCATATAATAGAATGTTATGAATCCTTCTTTTTTCCTTTTATAACATCTTTATATGTTGTATTATTTAAATACCCTGTTTTAATGAATCGTTTTGTTTTCGTTTATATGTTCCGTTAATCGTTTTTTATTATACTTTTTAAATAATCGTGAGCCATGCACTGATTGCGTGTCACACTCTAATTATATAAAGTTGTCATTCCAGCAAGTTACGGATAGACAACCAAATTATTATATTTAGATATTTGAGGTTACATTTCTGTAAGTATGAGTTTTCATTCTTTTCATAAAATTCAATACAGTAATAGACAATGATCAGTGTAGATTTATACAACTCAATACTTTGAGCATCATTAATATATAATTTGTCTTTATTTTAGTTTTTAAATATTACTTCTACCGCATACATGCATGAATGTTTTTTATAATCGTTTATTATGGTCAGTTGTTGATCTTTTCAAATAATCGTTTTTCTCCAGTTTTCAAAATCAGATTTTATGATTTATATCTTTTGTTATTATGTTTATTAATCATAAGGTTTTACGTTTATATGTTCCGTTTTTGATTGTTATTTAAGTAACTTATGTAGAATATTAAAAATAAATTCGCTTCAATACAAGCAAAAAAAAAGTTTAATCATTTTGCACTATCACCCTTCAGAAATTTGATAAATATATAATACTTTATAAAGTTAATCTGTGCTATTCTGAAAATATTTGGATGTCAGATCTTTATCGCAATTTTGACAGGTATGTATAACAATATATTGACACTAATTTCGATGTTTTAAGTTTGGCATGTTTGAAATAATTAATGAATCAATCAGAAAGCCCTAAAACGTAAACAAATGTTAATGTATTCACAATTACGAATAATGATCTTTCTAATTGATTGAATTCATTAATTTCAAACCTGTCAAACATAAAACGTCAAAAAAACGACATCACAATGTAATACAATAACTGTCAAGATACAGAAATAGCAATGTTGCTTAGTTCAGAATACGGATGATTATCATTTTATTTGACTTTTATTATTGCGAATTAATTTTAGATATTCGATATAAGTTACTTTCATGAAAGTCTTACGTTTTGAAAAGATAATTCAGAATATTTTTATTTCTATATTCTCTTTATACTTAACCATATTTTCATGGGTGTACGACTGTATAGTAATTAATAACAACTCTTGCGTGACCGCGCAACATGAGTTGAGCGCTGATTGCTTGTCACATTCTAAATATCTAAAGTCGTCTTTCCAGTAAGTTACGGACAGACAACGAAAATATTATTATTATTATTATTTTGTCTTTATTCTACTTTTTAAGTATAACTTCTAACGCGCATACATAAGTACACGCATAATTTTTTTAAATGGTTTTTATTTGAATTATTTAACATTGATATTAGACAAAATGTTATAAAACAATAAAAAATATAGTGAAAATTCACACACGTCATACGATTTTTCAACGCTAAAGAAAAAATAATAACATAATGTTACATGTAATGGAGATCTTAAAAAAATGTTTTTCTTAAAAATCAGAAAAATAGCATAAAAAAGCAAATTTTGAGTGAAATTTCATAAAGAAACAATATCCATTGCATGGCCGGCTTTGTCACATCTCTAATATAAGGATCGAATAATTATTGTACAGAAAAATTTCGCCAAACTTGCAAAACTTACGTTCATGTAGAAAGGGTTACGTATGTAGCACTACGCAGTTAAAAGGTCAGGCGTTAAAGTTTGCACATTTCTATTTCGTTTTATAGTATTGTATATTTCTCGATATCGTTTTTTGTGCTTAAATAATACATGTTTGAGCGAAACTAGCGCCATTTTTAGCGGGAAGTGATTAAACTAATGCCAATATTGAAAGTATAAGAGCCTCTTAAGGCTGGACATTCACTGTAAAAGCATATTTCGGTGTTTTTTTCTAAAATGTGGGTTTTTCTTATTTATTTATATCATAATTTATATGATAGACTACATTTTTTTAGGACAACTTAGACCCGAATTTAGAATAGACGCCTTGAAAGTGTAATTTTTTACTGAAAATTACGCTTTAAAGGCATACCTTACTTAACCTTTAAATCATCTCTGATTTCGGGCTTTAGACAGCACCTTTGTTGGTATATAAATGTAATAAACTGAACATTATTTATTTACAATAATTAGGAAAATATAAGCGTTAATCGACAGGCCGCGGTCCAAAAAAATTCTTTTTAGTATTTAAAAAATCACCCTTAGTTGCGGAATATTTATATGAACGCAAAATATATTTTCTTACGAGTATAAAGCTGCAACATTGTGATGATAAAACTGAACTAAAATAATAAAAAAATGAAGAAATGAAGAAATAAATAAAGTTGCAACAAATTTTTACGTGTTTTGATGATTTTAAAACGCATTTTATTCATGTAAAGAGATGATTTTAAATAATATATTGTATTTGTTCCCCCCATTTCAGACGTCACCAACTATTTAAAAGTTAGTTTTTTAATTAATAATTTACAAGTAAATTAACTATTTAAAAACAAAAATTCGAAAGTTTGACGCATGTCAACAAATAACGCAGTTATAATAAAATCAATCTGATTTTAAAACTGCGTCATTAAAAATGTAGAACTAAAAAACAAGCGTTTATTTATTTCCATATGCCCTTAACTAATATTTCTTCCGCGTAACAGCTCCAAGTATGCATAAATACACGACCTCCTCAACAATCATTACATTCAGACACGCATTTGTCAAGTACATGTACTTGACAAATGCTGGTACTTTCGTACCGTACCTACGCCATTACAAAGTTAACAGAACGACGCTTGAAGGTGCCTGAAACCAATTTCCTCCCCCGAAGCGGCGCCTCTTCAAGCAATCTCGCTTAATCTGGAATGAATTACGGCCCAGGACCGGGAGAATCACGCAACCGCTCCCGGGACTCTTCTCCGAGCCCCGGCGTCCGTCCGCGGCGGACGAGCGCCGAGCTCGGGCGCGACGGGCGCTCTCGCAGTTCGACCCTCGGCCTCTTGATCGAGTTAGGGCACGATGGAGGTGATGCGAGTTATGCCTTCCGGGTTCAGGAGTCGGAGTGCTCCCGTCAGCACGTCGTCGAGTGTGTCAGGGCGGCAATACAATAAATATTCATTGTTTATACAGTTTGATTAAATATGTAAATAGATGCGAAAAATGTACTCTGTGCGTGGTGATTTATGTTCCTGTCTATTCACCGGGCCTGGCGCGTAGAGATGTAGTTTCAACGCGTGCAAAAGATAGATAGCTGTCGCGAAAAAAAAGTAGGAAATGCGACGAAAGTTTTCACACCGTGAATGCAAATCTGTTTTTGACTTTATCGCCGCCGGAATCTGGCGGAATCCTTCTGACGGATTTTAATCTCGCCGATCTGTGATCTGCGGATATCTCTTTAGTTTTGCGGCTGGTTCGTTTCGCTTGTGCTTGTTATTTTAATTTTTCTCTGAAGGGAGTGAATTACTCTAATAACTGTCTCTAAGGCGCAATACTGTATTCATTTTAATTAATTTGGCTCCTAAGTTGTATAACAATATAAGATAATAGCACAACATGTAGACGTATGTTACGTTGTTATCTTTATGCTTATTGCTATTATATGTTATAAGTCACACGTGCCTACTTTGTTTTATGTATTTATTGTAATTCTAACTTAATTAATATACCTCCATTTGTCTCAAGTATCGAGTTTCGCGTTTTGTTATACTTTGTGTCCGGTTTCATATCTCTTTTGAACACTTTTGTTGGTCACACTATGGACACTATGGACTCGTGCATTGATATTTTGTACCTAAACTGTAGCATTTCTTATATATATGCAACTTGTAATTCCCACTTAATGTTAAAGTATGTTCCAATGGTCATTTGTCCCTGCGCCTTGAAAGGAGAGAGAAGGACGCCTCCCCGTCCGAGTACGGCCACTTTAGCATTAAAAAATGCCGAACATGGATGGCGAAAGTGTAGGGCCTATTGTTCATAGAACGGTCCTGGGTGTGGTGGGTCCCTCTCCTCTGGTTCGTCTCGCGCTTCCTCTCCTTCAAATAGTTCTGCATTTCGTTGTACTTTTGCGGTCGTACTGTGGGGAGTGATGCGTTGTTTATTTTATAAAACAAGTGTACAGATGCCGGCAAACATGTTGAACATTTTTCGGCGAAGTGGGGGAGAGTTTGCGCATGTACCATTCCACCAACGAGACCCAAAATTTGTCTTCTGCGCATTCCCCCACCACGCCGAAAAATGTCCAAGAAGTTTGCCGGCAACTGTAACTATGTATTAACGGACGCCAAAGAAGTGCAACTTCTAACGCGAAGAATGTAATTAAATTAGGGTCAAAAAACAGAAGCGAGGTGACCAAAGAACAGGAAATGAAATCATGGAAGGCAATGAAGTCATAATATATTGCAACACGTCATACATGAATATTATTACAGTTTTTGAGTCAGTTTCCACTTAAAACAATGGTGCAGCTATAAAATGTGCACGAACGTCAAATAACCACTGCACAAGCGTCGAGATTAACAACAAAAGAATAAAAATGAAAATTCACATAAAACTAACTATTGAGCAATTTTATTGTGTTTGTCAAGCGCGATTCTAATTACGTTTCAATGTCGCGTGTTGTTAGGGAAACAAAAAAAGTTAAGTGGCACAATTTAACCTCTCTGAAGGAAAACCGACGATTCTAAACGGCTAAATTACACGCTCGCTTGATAATAGCATATTTATATAACCCGTTTGCAATCGATTTACAAGTAAAATATTTCCATATATTTTATATGTATTTTGAATATTTAATGTGAATACATTGCTACTTATCATTTTGAGATAACAACGAAATGGCAAAAGAGATTACGCATAGAATCCGTAGTAATATGTCAATGGCGACAATAACATCGAAACCTCTAGGACACTACCGCACTCTGGAATTATCTGAATCATTCGAGGAACACCTGGAAAAGCCTAGAGGCGACGAGAACCTTTCCTTAAACCCTAGAAAAATCTGTGAGGTTCCATAATCCTCTTTTTGGATATAAATAGCGCGGATCTAGGCCGTCGAGCGGAGGTCGTGTTTGATAGTTGGTTCGGTGCGAAATCGGCTGCGAAGTACGCGCGAGACAACGCTCAGTGCGGCCAGTTGCGAGGGAATCGAAGCGATAAATAAAGCGAATAATCGGGCGAAGTACCTAATCGGCGAAATAATTAAAATTTTTGTTTGTTGTGAAACATAAATTTAATGTGCATTTAATGAAAACCTGAAGCAAATTAAATATATTTCAGCAATTAGTGGTCATAGATCATTTAGATTAATACAAACGGTGAGTTCATTCATTTTGTAAATGGTACTGCGGGTTAGTGTAAAAAATAATTCCATTACACTTAAGTTTGATTTCGCAACATTTTTTTGTTGTGCCTAATTAATATATAACTAATAAGTAATTAATGTAAAGCTGAAATCCAAACACTAATAAATTAATATAAAGCTGAAATCCAAACATAGACATAGTTTTAATGCTAAAGGCGGTAAAAAATATTAAATGAAATAAAATGATAACTGAAGGGGGATCCACCTCAATAATTATAATTACGAAAGTGAAGGGCCGACATGGGTGCAATAGCTAGCAATTATTTTAATATTAAAGCGGGTGAAATGTCGATTATAAGATTCCGTCCAGACAAACAAATAAACAGACAAACAGGTGAAGCTAATACAAGCGTGGAAAAAAAATTAAGGTAAAAGTAACGGGAAATAAAAATCAATTTTTATTTCATACCAAACTAATTCGAATTCGTAAAATCTTTTGCATAAACTCGTTATGAGTCTATAACGCGGCTCATTTATTAATTTATTTTCCACACATATTACACTATTTGCTGTATAAACGGCGAGTCAGGCTGCAGACCTAATTGGCAATATTCACAATTTGCGCAACGCGCGCCGATACAAGGTCGTGCGAAATAATAAATTTGAAAACACTTTGTGACGGTCAATTGGACGTTGTTATGCAGAATGCGACCAACCCACAAAATGATAAAAGTGAGTTATATACGGTTTTGGACAGCTCACTACGATATCTGTATGTGCTGAAATCGTCCAAGGTCTAAGTGCAATATAGTTTTTTGTAAATTCAATATTTTTCCACATCACGGTCATCATCGTTAAATTAAATCATAAAATGTCCCAAGTGGTTTGTCTGTTTTCTGCGTAAATTTGCAAATTTACAAATTCTTGGCAAACAACAATATTAATAGAAAACATCCATGTGGTACGGATGCATTATGGACCTTTATAATTCTACTGTTAATTTTATAGAAAACATCCAAGTAGATTGAACATTTTCTACGCTTCAGATAGTACTGTTTGTAGAAAGAATCCATCCAACCTATAATACGCGTCATATTTTCGTTAATAAAAGTTTTATTTATAAATGAAATTTATACATCATATTCTAGGCATTAAAAACGTGTGCTAAATCGAAGGATTTTTTTAAACAATTAATCAATTAGAAAAGACATACAGAAAAAATCAAATTAACGAAAAAATATTTAAATGCCATCGGGAATCGAACCACGGACCTCACATTCTATCCGGGAAAGGCGCGTTATCCATTTCGCCATGGCATTCAGGTAGCTTAACGAAAATTTTTCAACCTTATATGCAGTCTCTTTTTTAATTGAATAACATTTTTATTCCATTTTTAAAGCAATCCACTTTTATAATGCAATAGTCACGAATACCTTCGCGTAGCTGTCGCTAGAGGACGCCAGAAATTAATTAATTTAATTTTAATTTTTTTGGAAACATTTGATACAACACATATATATTAAAGGAAACACATTCTTATTGTGAAGTTGTAATTTCAGAACAAAGTTCTGTGAATTATTAAACAATTTTTATAAATCAAAATTTAAATTAAAATTTTATTGATTAATAAAAATTGTTTAATAATTCAGAGAACTTTGTTCTGAAATTACAAATTTACAATAAGAATGTGTTTCCTTTAATAGAGTTTTTTTTTGACTAAAACTTTTTTTTGAGCGAGTGAAATGAGTGATTTTTTCCCTCAAAATTCATAATTAAGCTTTCAAAGACCGCCATAAAACTTTGGTATTATGTATTGAATAAAAACATAACACAACCGTTCAAGAATATCTTGTAAATGTCTATTTTTTCACGCATCTGACTACACATAACCCCTTAACGGTAAGAGATATTTTAAACTTTCTATAGACAAGTTGTAGAACTCAAAAAGTTCTATAAAAAAGTCCACGGCGACATACATCTATGTGTTAAGGTTAATACACAAATTGATAAAATATGACTAAAAGTTAGTGCGAAGCCGCGGGCACAGCTAGTTTATTATAAACACGATCTACAACAATCTCCAGAGAACTACAATCCTTATATGAGTTCACGACCTCCCGAGAACTACAATTCCTATACGAGTTCACGACCTCACCTACGCAGGATGTGCATCTATGAAACGTTTCTGAGAAAGAATTATTGCCGTGCAGTTCAATGCGAGCCGTCCGTATCTCGGCCACTTTATTTCTCGCTGCTGTGGGTCAAATGGATTCTATCTATGAACGAGAAAAGATAAGTATTGTTATTTATTAGTCGTTCGTCGGCTGATGACTGCACGGAGGTCAGAGGTCGTGACTCGCCAGTTCAGATGAAATCGGCGAACTCATCGCTGATCTTATAATGACTGGCTCTCTGTCTGTTTGAGAGCTATGGGAAAATAACGACAGCTGTTATTGGTTTAGACTGCGACGTTAATTTCAACAGCACTGCGTAAATCATTTCTTTCAGCCCCTACATACATGTCCAAGTTCTCTTGGTGTTGTGCCGAGGCGTAGCCGTTTATCTAGTTGCAGGACAACAGGCAGTGTCCATCATTTGTTCCAACTGGTGTCTGTTCTTGTTCGGTCCTGTCGTGGTAAAATCGCCATGGTAAGTTTATGGGTAATATGGGGGATCAAATAAAAGCAGATTGGATAAGATGATGAGGATAATGTGTCGACCGACCCACCGTACCTGTGTACGCGCCAGATAATTAAAGAGAGAGTTGGTGCTCACTCCTATAGTTCCTGTAGAGGATGCCTACCTGAGTACACCAGAATTAGACAGACATGACACGTTAATCGTACAAACATAGAACTGACCATTTAACTTTAGTCAGGGGTGAGGATGCCAATGAAAAAATAGTTATCTAAGGGAGGGTGGTAGGAGCCAGGCAAATAGTACCTTCCATAACCTTCCTTTCCTAGATTCCATCCTAAGCATTTTGTATGTCTACCAAGTCATATTGTTGATGTTTTGCTAATAAATAATTATAGATAGAATATCTAATATATTCGCCTTCGCTTATCC
>JADDOH010004555.1:0-49983 GCA_016648135.1 Agrypnia vestita
ACTACAGCTTTCTTAAATCTGACCAGACGATTACGGCAGATGTCTATTGTTAGCAACTGCAAACCATGATGGAAAAGCTAGCTGCTAAACAACCGAGGCTGGTGAATCGCTCTAGGCCACTGCTGCTTCATGATAACGCTAGACCACACACTGCACAACAGACGGCTACCAAATTAGAGGAGCTTCAATTGGAATGTCTAAGACATCCACCGTACTCTCCGGACCTTGCCCCAACAGATTACCATTTTTTTCGAAATTTGGATAACTTCTTGCAAAGGAAAAAATTCAACTCCGATGGGGCAGTCCAAACCGCCTTCAAAGATTTTATTGATTCCCGTCCGAATGGTTTTTTTAGTAAAGGGATCGATGAACTACCTATGAGATGGCAAAAGTGCATAGATAGCAATGGTACATACTTTGATTAAATAAATATATTATAATAAAAAAAAATCGGCTTTATGTTCCTCCCATACTAAACGCCAATTTCATATGTAAGGACCTAATATTATATCGGCTCTTATGACAGTTTTCAAAGCGGGTACATATTCTGTCACTTGGATATTAAATATTCAACTTATTGCTTTATTTCGAATTCTGGAGGTAAGATAATAATATCAATTGAAATTCGTGGACCAGAGTTTAGAAAAATATATATCACGGCAGACAGTGAGGTCTATTTCAAGTTATTATCAAATTTTCTTTCACGGAACAAACTGTAACACACCTACTGTAGTTATTGTTGCAACCTTGCGTTTCTGATTGAGCTGACGTCGCAGAACTTCAACTTCTCCAAGAAACTTCGAGGTCCATCGACTGAGATCATCGGGTATTTCCAATCTTCCGAATACCCACTTCGATACCTGTCACCTACAGATATCTGATTGAGCTGACTCCGGAGACCTTCAACTATCTTCAAGATTATTCAACGGAGATCTTCAACAGACAGCCACGCACCCACACTGGACAAGATCATCACCTTACTTGATCTTATTTTATTTGTTCTGTATAATTGATTTTGTTAATAAACAGGTTAGGATTTCAGCAGTACCGTGTTTCACTGGTCCCATTGAAATTCCATCATATCATAGTATTTCAATGTTTAGCATAAGTCCATTCGATTCCACTATCAATAAATATTTCCAAGAAACTTAGGGCCGGTTGCTTCAAGTTGGATCAAAGTAAGCGGTCGATCAAAGCATAGATTTTTACGAAAACGGATCGTCTGATTGGTGGAGAACGTAAAAATCTATGCTTTAAAAGAACGCTTACTTTGATCGAACTTGAAACAACCGCGCCTTAGTCCATTCGATTCCTCTATCAATAAATATTTCCAAGAAACTTTGAAGAAAGAACTTATAGGTAATTTGTGAAATATTATCTGTTAATTTTTAGAAATAAAGTAATAAACGCCCATGTGTCACGCTGTATCCTCGGACATTAATAATTTCGTCTTCTACAACTTGAGAATTCATTTTAATAAATAAAATAATTAAGAATGTTTCAATGTTTTAACGGCCGCGGCCGTTGAAAATCTTTTGCGTTCAAAGTTTTTTTAGCGCCTCTCGAAACTGATACCATCGCATCGGCGACAATAGCCCTGATGATGGATCCTACCATGGGATCCGAAACGTTAAAAACAGAGGTCGAGTACAAACGTAGAAATAGACCAGAAAACTGTACATACAGAATAATAAATTAATAAATTAATAATAAAAGAAATAAAAAATAAATAAAAAACTGATTAAATTAATGAACATGTATTTTTTATTATTGACAAATTTACATATTTATTTATTAACGTTTTATTAGTTATATCTATGGTAACAGGTGCTAAAAGGTAAGGTGTTTGCTACAAAAACAAATGTGAGTAAATCTGTTATTTTTTAAATTTGTTTTTTTTTCAGAATAAATGGCGGTATATAATTTTTTGAAAATGAACAAGATTGAAGATGTAGACAGAATAAGAGAGGTGAACTAAAGTCTTCAATTTTGGTACAGAGCAGAGAACATTTAGAACTCAGACAAATCGAGATGCGCCCAGCCGGTGAACTATTATGCGAATTATAGATAGTTTCAATGCACGTGGCACTGTCTAGAAGACGCTCTTCTGCCGAAATCCAACAGTTCAAACATCAAACATCATTGCCGCAGTGGCCGCAACCGTTGATAACAATCCTAGCATCACAGCAAGACAATTAGCGCCGAATACAGCTGTCGGTGTGTTTTTTTTTTTTTTTCTCTTTATTTTGGCCTTCACCAATTCGGTGTTATTAGCCAGTACAAAATATATACAATTAGTTAAAAATACAGAAATGAATAACATTAATGAACAATAATTACAATATTAATAATTTTATGAATATTTATACTAGTACTTTGATGAACAATATAAATGACATATTTTAATAGCATAGATTAAAAAAGATAGAACATTTAAATTTGAGAACATATAGGTACAAATTATAAATAAATATTAACAAAATTAAAAACGAAACCATGAAGCATTTCAATTCATTTAAGTAATATTTTAATATAAAGAAAAGAAAATCGTGAGGATATAAACGAAATATATTTTCACATTTCTTGTTACGGACAGGACGTTGCCTGCGCCTACCGTCAGGCAACCGAACTTTCGAGCTCTGTAGTTGACGTAATCACGTCATATAAATGATAGAAATTTCTCATGTGAATGAAACAGAGCAAAGGCCCCTTTCAGGGCCAACGCCGATCGCCGTGCCCCGGTTGAGGATGGGTACCGTGCCGAGGACAGCGCGCGAGTTCTCAGCCGCGGTGGTTGTCCTTATACGTGTCTCGGCGTCAGGCGGCGGCACCCGGGAGAGGGGATGAGCGAATGCGGAGCCTCAGCTCCATGAGAACGCATCCCGCTGATGACAATGGAAATGCGTTAGAGTGCATGATCTGAAATGTGTATGTTTTTACTGAAAATATTATATGAAAATATTAATGTTCAGATTTTTAACATTTCAGAGCTCTCTAATATGATGGAAATTAATGGTTTTTTGATTTCAGATGGACCTGAATCATAATTCTATGTAATAAAATACCGCATTTTCATTGTTTTAATAAAAAGAGCGGGCGGGAGATGTTTTTATTTGCGCAAAAGGCGCACTTTGTACCCTATTATCATCATATTTGCCAGATAAGCAACATTAAAGTTGTCTCAACACTTATAAAAGATAAGTAGTAGAGTCACACACATGCACACACTCTGTAAGACATAAAAAGTTGTCTACAGATGACACAATAAATGTTTGACTGTATGGCATAACAGGTTGCCAACAGATCATTGCTAAAAAACATACATTTTTTATGGCAAGGAAAAATCTAAATACCTTTTCAAATACATTATTAATGAGTGAATCACAATCACATTAATATGGAAACATAAGTCTGACACCACCAACACAAAACCAGCCGCCGCTTATGAGCGACATACTGGGCTGGGTTTTTTCCATACAAATTTTCATATAAACACACAAACCGGAATAACTTCCGTCAGAGGTGTCCGAGTTTGATAATTCTTTTTGTATAATGATCAGTGGATCAAGACCTATCTAGAGAATATACACACTCATATGTGGAAATAATTTTGAATAAATTACAAAATTAGTTTTTTGTTGAAAAGTTTAAAAAATTCATAACTATAGTAAGCTGCGACTTACAACAAAGTGTGATATATCAACAGATGCGCTGCGACGCACTCTATATAATAGACACAAAAAACTAAACCTAAAAATTAATTTGGATTTTTAAGAGATTTAATTGTTGAAATTTCATAGCCCGCCGGGCCAGAAAATGAGATATATTTTAACTGTTGCTTTAATAATAATGTCTCAAGGTTGCCACGCAATATGTCAGACTGTTTATTGAGACGCAGTCAATGTAATGACATATATGTAAATCCTCCGGGGGAGGTGCGTTTAATTTAATAATTAAAAAACTGTAATATATGTAGTAGAAATAAGCGGCCGAAACGCGCCATTTGTATGCAAACTGTAACTTGTTTTAATTGGCTTCGAGGCCGGGGCCTCCTGGTCCCGGCCGAGGGTATAAATATCGCATTCAAGGCGGACCGACCCTCAGTAACTACGTCACCTCCAAACAAATTTCCATCGACGCCCCGGACATCCCAACCCTCTACCCGGTATGCGGCGGCCGCCCAGATGTCATTGACATTGCCATACTCAAAGACATCAAAAACTCCTATTCGCTCCAAACAATATGCGAGCTCTCCTCAGACCACAACCCCGTTCTGCTGTCAATATCGGACACGCAAACCCCAATAAACCCAACAACCCCCACCCACGATAAAATTCAATGGCAAAAACTCTCCAAATGCATCGAAGACACAATCACCATCCCCACTAACATCCCCGACGTGACTTCTTTAGACTCGGCTGTCGGCGAGTTCTCCAACACCATTAAACTCGCCACAGAAGCGGCCACAATTTCCACCCCAAAAGACATACAAAGACCAGACCTACCCAACTATATAAAAGAACTCATTCGGGAAAAAAATCGAGCCCGCAAAAACTGGCAACGCTACGGCGACCCGTTAGACAAATACAAAAAAAATCGACTAGCCTACGAAATTAAGATTGCCCTCAACTCCCTGAGGAATGAACGATGGCACAATTTTATCACCTCTTTAGACGAAGACCCCCGCGCATACTGGAAAGTGTCAAAGTCACTGCGCAAACCAAAGAACTACGCCACCCCTCTTCAAGGACCAAACGGCCTAGTATACTCAACCCCAGACAGAGCTGAGATATTCGCCGACAGCCTCGAAGCTCAATTCACCCCAAATCCTGCTAGCGACCCCACTGCAGCCTCGCTAATAGATGCCCAGGCTGAAGAAATCATCTCCCGTACCCCCACAGGTCCCCCCGTAACCCCCACTTCTCCAGCCGAAATCAAAAGAATCATCAAACACCTCAATGCCAGAAAAGCTCCCGGCCCGGACGCGATCACCAACAAGATCCTAAAAAGCCTCCCCGATAAAGCAATCTGTGCGTTCACAGCAATCTGCAACGCCTCCTTCCGCCTCCAACACTTCCCCGAGGCATACAAAAATGCAGATGTTATCCTCATCCCCAAGCCAGGAAAAGACCCCCTCCTGGCCCAAAACCATCGCCCCATCAGTCTCTTACCAGGCCCTGGTAAAATACTAGAAAAACTCATCCTCACCAGACTCAAAAGACAAACCTTCGAAAAGAAAATCATCCCCGACTTCCAACACGGTTTCCGTGAAAATCACTCAACCACCCACCAACTTCTGCGTGTGATCGAGCAAATTAACGAAGGGCTCCTCAGACGCAAATTCACCGCAGTCCTGTCAGTCGATGTCAGTAAAGCCTTCGACCGAGTATGGCACAACGGCCTAATCTACAAATTAGACATCTTCGGTATCCCCCCAAGTCTAATAAAACTCCTAGCCAGCTTTCTCCGAGATCGCCGCTTCCGAGTTAAACTCGACGGCTACCTCTCTACCATACGCCGCCTCCTTGCCGGAGTTCCCCAGGGATCCATCCTGGCCCCCGAATTGTACAACATATTCGAAAGTGACATACCCCCCCCCCTCGACTCCAATGTCACTGTAGTCAAATTCGCGGACGATACCGGAGTCGCTTCCACATCCTCAAGCCCCTCTCTCGCAATACGCAGAGTCCAAAAGCAAGCTTCCTTGATAGAGACGTGGTGCAACACTTGGCGTATCGAGATTAACCCGTCAAAAAGCGCAGTGACACTATTCACTCGCAGTCCTCGCATCATCCACAAGCCTAGCATAAAAATGTTTGGCCAAAAAATCCCTTGGAAAAACCAAATCAAATATCTTGGAGTCACCCTCGACTCCAGGCTCACCTTCCGCACCCACATACAACACATCACTGAAGCTGCGACACGAGCACTTCACGCCATTTACCCACTTATGAGCCGGCGTAGCGCACTGGCCACAGATAACAAGCTCCTACTTTACAAGGCCATAATACGGCCTATCATGACATATGCAGCCCCCACCTGGGGTCACGCTGCACGCACACACACAAACAGACTACAGATCCTCCAAAACAAGGCCATTCGGCTAGCCCTGAATGCGCCGCGTTGGATAAGGATCACTCAACTGCACCATGATTCAGGCATCCCGCCTATACAAGACTTCATCCGAGACATGGCCAAGCGTTTTTATGCAGGCATCTCCTCCCACCCTAACCCAACAATCAACACTCTGTCGCTCTACGACGAGAATACTCCAGCAAGAATTAGGAGACCCAAGATGGTCCTCCTGGGGGCTCCCCCCCCCCGTGCCCCCCCCCCTGCGTCACCACAGCAGCAACCCTGAGCCATGACATCAGTAACCCCCCCCCCCCCTTTTTTCTATCTTTTCCCTATCACCTTCTTTCTAAAGTGAAGTAAAGAAACCCCTTCACTATTACATCAGATGGAAGAGCAAGGGGTCCATTAGTGACCCGGTACTCTGGTTTGCCATCATACAAGGTCAAGGTCAAGGACCGACCCTCAGTCTGGTTTAAAACGCCGTGGCAAACCCTTCACGTGTGTTTCATTTACTCACCCGACTACCGCCTACGATTTTGCTGCCTGCTGACATCGCTCGCTCTCAAGCTCGAGCCGAACTACGTCATCAAGATCTGCTGTTGCTGCCTGCTAACGCCGAGCGCTCTCGCTTCACGCCCGGTACTTGCTATCGGCGGCGATCGCTTTGCGGTGTGCTGACACGGAGCGGACATTCACGCTTGGTACCTACTGCTTCTGCGGTGTGCTGACTCTGAGCGGACGTTCACGCTCGGTACCTACCGCTTCTGCGGAGTGCTGATTGCTGGCGCGGATTTTGCCAAGCTAAGTATTTCTTCGCAGTTCAACCGTCTTTTTTAAGACGATTATTCTTGACGACCTCGTCGAGTTTAGACATTTTGCTCGAAGCAAATTCTTTTGCTGTCGCCTCTGGTGCACATTCCCGTGTACTAATATCGCTCTTTTTCCAGCTGCTCACACGGTGCGCCCGTGCTGTGTGAGACATCCCGAAGGCTTCTGAAGCGGAATCAGCGGACCGCACCTTTGTTGCCTGTTCTGTGCGGAACATTTCTCTTATTTAGAAACCAATCAACATAACAAAAACGTAACAGATAAAAAACAACTTAGGATTAACAAAGTTTTACATCATTATTTTTCAAGGTAATAATTTAATTGTTTCATATTGTTAACTAATATCAAGAAAATATTGTGAACGTTTAAAATTACACATTATTAATAAACACATATTAACAAAATTTATAAATTAGGAAAAATAATTCCATTTGTACAAATATAAAGAGAGTAGATAAAGTAGTACTTCAATATTAAGGAAAATAATCAGAATTCAAATTAATACATATCAAATAATAATTAAATATCTATATTTCAAGAAAATTGTGAGTCTATAGAAATTATAACTTCACATTTCTCTTAAAGTGAATTAATCAGATAATATTAAAAATAATTAATAATAAAAATAAAAAGAAAATTGTGAGTCTATAGAAATTATAACTTTACATTTCTCTTAATGTGAATTAAACAGATAATAAAAAAAATTTAATAATAAAAAGAAAAAGAAAATTGTGAGTTTATAGAAATTATAACATCACATTTCTCTTAAAGTGAATTAATCAGATAATATTAAAAATAATTAATAATAAAAATAAAAAGAAAATTGTGAGTTTATAGAAATTATAACTTCACATTTCTCTTAATTAACCAAATTATAATAATAAAAAAAAATTAATAAAACATGTTAAATGATTAAAGTTTCATAATATTAACTTTTAAGTATTTACACAAAGACAATATGACGTGGTTTGATGGTGCATAGAGGACTAACTGTATATTTAATGGTAAAGTAGATTATTGTTTGATAAGATCTTTCATTAATTTTTCCCTATCGACCATTATTGGACATTCAAAAAATATATGATTGAGATCTCCGATACCTATGCCGCACTCACATATCGGTGAGTTATTACACTTTATTTTGAAAAGATGAGCTGTAGAACAACAATGATTGGATCTTAGGCGACATATAGTTACAATTTTATCCCTACTTAGATGTGAATCTGCGTACCACGGCGTAGACAGAATATTTGGATGAATATTGCCAAAAAATGTACCATTAACTAATTTGGATATATTCCATTGAGAAATCCAAAAATCTCGACATTTTCTTTTTAAAAATGTCATCATATCTGATAAAAGTAGTCGATCATATTTGAGATTCCCGGTCTGACAAGCTTCCTTCGCCAGGGAATCAGTTATCTCATTACCAATTATACCAACATGACTAGGAATCCATACTAGAAAAACACTTGAACTCTTTAAAAACAAACTATAAAGTAGAAATTTAATTTTGCCGAAAATGGGAGATAGATTAGATTTAAAGGGGGAAGATATTAATAATTTGAGACAACTGAGCGAATCTGTAAAAATGATTACCTTATCAAGTCCATGTAGGTCAACAAACTGAAGGGCTTCAAGAATTGCTATCGATTCAGCAGTGAAACTAGATGTATCGTCTGGGAGCTTAAATATTCCAGTGGCATGAGGATTAACACAAAAAAATGCTGCTCCGGCCGAAGCAGGAGACTGTATTTTGGACCCATCTGTATAAATATATGAAAATCCAGGCCATCTTTCGCGAGTTAATTGATTAAATTTATTGTTGATGATCAAAGGATTTTGCGATGCACAAATTTGTTTTGTTAAACCCAAATCAAGATACACATTATTTTCCAGAATAAAACTTTCAAAAGGAATCATATACAACGGAAGTGAATGACTTCTGTATATTTTTAAGGCGAAGTAAGATAACGTATGATAGCTCATTACAAGTGAAGGATGATTTTTGTTTCGCCAAAAGGGTTTATTGTGACAATAGGAATGCAAAAGTTGTAATTTAGGGGTTAGTGGATGGGAAAGCATACTAAGACGGTTGATGAAAAATTTGTCTGACTGGAGTTGGCGTCTTATTTCCAGAGGTGGTTCGACATTTTCTACCTGGAGAATATTAATTGGAGTTGATTTCATGCATCCAGATATTAATCTGAGAGATTTATATTGTATTTGATCTAGTTTTTTTGCCAAATATTTAGGGAAAGGTTCCAAAAGAAAGGAAGCATAATCGAGATGAGATCTGATAAGTGCGTTATACATCAATCTCAGAACTGTAGGATGAGAACCCCACCAAATTCCCGCTGTTGCTTTAATAATATTGAAATTTTGATTACATTTTGATAAGACTTCGGAAATATGATTAGACCAAGACAGAGAAGATTGAAAATTTAGTCCGAGAAATTTAACTGAAGAGCTTATATGAAGCGGATGATTCTCAAAATGTACAATAAGATTTGGGGTGATTCTCTTTTTGGAAAAAACAACAATTTTGCTCTTTTCCGAGGATAGGCATAATCCATTATGCAGAAGCCACAAGCTAAGATCATTCAGAGCCTTTTCCATTTGAATCAAAGCCAAGGAAATTGTTTTTCCTGAAGAATAAATGACTATGTCATCTGCAAATGAAATAATTCTACAATATTTAGCAATAACAGCTTCTAAATCACATATGTACAAATTAAAAAGTAAAGGACTTAAAACTGACCCTTGAGGAAGGCCTTTCCACACCACTCTAGTACCAACTATACATCCTTGTACAAATGCAAGAATGGTTCTACGGCACAAAAGATTTTTTATAAAATTAGTAATTTTTCCAGGAATATTCATTTTGTGAAGCTTATCCACAAGAATCGGAATTAAAACATTATCATATGCACCAATAATATCTAAAAAAGCAGCCATTAAATATTCTTTTCTAGTAAATGACAAATTGATATCAGTGGTAAAAATAGACAAATTATCCAGAGTACTTTTACCTTTACGAAAACCAAATTGGGATTTTGAAAGAAGGTGATTGTGTTCTACAAACCAGTCTAATCTATTTTTAACTAAATGTTCCATTATTTTACAAAGACACGATGATAATGCTATAGGGCGGTATGAAGCTCCATCTGATGTATCTTTGTTTGGTTTGAGGATTGGGATAATGTATTGGGATTTCCAACTCTCAGGAATCAAACCCGTAAAAAAAATATCATTAAAGATATTAAGTATTATTGTGTGGAATTTTGCATTAGCTTCTTTTATTAATGAATATGGAATGTCATCTGGTCCAGGTGAGGAATCATTTAAATGTTGAAGAACAAATTTTAGTTCAGAGATAACAAAAGGGCCTTCGAGATGATGAGTAATTACAAGAGTAGATGGTTGAGGAAGTTCTTGATCTGGTGGACAAAAGGGGGGGGCCAGTTTGTCCATGAAATTATTTAACCAGGAAGAAGTGGGAGTAAGTTGGATTGGAGGATTATATGAAGCTCTGTATCTTCAAATCATTTTCCAGACGGTAGATAAAGTGGTCTCTGGAGATAAAGTTTCACAAAATGAAGTCCAACCTGCTCTTTTTTTATTTCTAAGAAGCCGCCTAGTTTGAGCACTAATTTTTTTAAATTCGAGGTAATTTTGTAAATTCATATTTTACAATATAATTTAGTCGCTTTTCTTCTTTTATCAACAGCGAGAGTGCAATCAAGATCCCACCAAGGGGCAGGATGAGGTTTTTGTAAATTTGACGTAGTAAAAGTAATATGCTTTTGAGATATATTTTTAAGAATGTCAACCATTTTGTTATATGACTGAATACAGTTATCTAATGGATGAAAGGTGGAAGACATAGCACTATCAAGTTCCGTTGCATAGCTGAATAAGTCAGCTTTTTTCGATTGAAATCGATATTTAGGCCTTGGAATAGCTCTGCTGGCTTAAGGGGTTTGGAAATTGGAAAGTGATCGCTACCACAACTGTCAGGAACAATGTCCCATGAAAGCAAAGATGCTATATTACTAGAACAAATGGAGAGGTCTATTGCACTAGGGTTTTGGGAAGGTAAAGATATTCTTGGGGGAGATCCATCATTGGGTAAACATAAATTTCCAGAATCTAAGAAATCTATTATTCGTTTACCAGATCTGTCATCTGAAGAACAACCCCAGACGGTAGAATGTGCATTAAAATCACCCAGTATAATAATTGGTGAAGGTAACGAAATTATGAAATTATTCCACCAATTGAGATTGAATATTGAAGAGGGATTACAATATGTGGAAACTATTGTAATATTATTGTAACGAATAGCACAAACTTGTACACTGTGATCTGGGGGAGAAACCGGAATGGATTGAAAAGGAATACCATTTTTAATTAGTATGGCGGAACCTCCTCCTTCATCCGATCGGTCACACCTAGCACATGAATATCACACGAAAACGGAGAGACGGCTTAAACCACGTCTCTGAGATGGCAGCAATAGAAATGG
Organism: Agrypnia vestita; assembly: GCA_016648135.1. Classification (NCBI taxonomy): domain Eukaryota; kingdom Metazoa; phylum Arthropoda; class Insecta; order Trichoptera; family Phryganeidae; genus Agrypnia; species Agrypnia vestita. The sequence continues at coordinate 11,432 of JADDOH010004555.1, forward strand.
AGTAATTCTGTAATAAATACAGAAGATTTATTCGATTAGAAACAGCGCTTCTCGTGTTCCATTGAAGAAAAGCTGCCATTGTTTGGGAGGGAGTTCGATATTTTTGAAATTATTTCGGCAGCGTTGGACGGTATTTTATTTTGAGAAATAATATTAATTAAGAGAGTTAATAATGTTTGTATGATATTAGAGGAATTATTGTTATTAATGGATAGAGAATCATTGTTTGAAAGGAATGCAACTCCATTAGAGTTATCCTTAGACTGGGAATTTCCATTAGGAGAAATGTATATTGAATTTAATGTGGATTGGTCATTAGAAAGATAAGAAGGCTGATATGTTTTTGGGGTACGAAAAGTAAAAATACTTTTCTTTTGAGAAGTGGGTTTTGTTGATAGATTTTTTTCCGAAAGAATTTGCGAGAAAAGTGGAGACGGAGGAAAATTAGTTGGAGATGACGAAGAAGTTTTTTCCGCAAAGGAGGATTTTACTGAAGAAAAAGATTTTGATGCCTCAAAATAAGAAATATTTTCTGACGCCATAATATGTTTGATATTTTTTTGTCTAATAAACTCAGGACAAAGAACATTTGTGGCATTGTGAGAACCAGAACAGTTGAGGCAAGTGGGCAAACTATTCAATTTTGGACAATTCTCACCCAGATGTGCTTCGCCGCACTTGAAACAACGGGGACTACTTCTACATGCAGTCTTAGTGTGCCCGTACCTGCAGCAGGAAAAACATTGAATAGTGGGAAACACATATTGTTCCACTGGAAGAGAATTATAGTGCTAATATTATGTTTCGGAAGATTTTGCCCTTCAAAAGTAATGACGACCGATTGTGATGGAAGCCATTGAATGGCGCCAGATTTTGTGTCTTTGTAATTCAGACGACGTACTTTAATTGGTTTCCCAAAACGATCCGGAACATTAATTTCTTCAATTATTTCTTTTTCTGACATATCTACAGGGATACCTTTTACCAAACCCATGCGAGTAACCTGGTAACCGGAATTACTGCCGAGTATTGGCCTACAGACAATGAAGAATAGCAAAAATCATTTGCTGATTTAAAATCTTTAAATTGAACAGAAACTTTAAATTTTCCAAGGGCTTTAACCCCCCCCGGGGGAAATATTTTTTATTTTATTCCGGAACAAAAAGTTACCGAAATGAATTGGATGGATAGAAGAAGATTTGTCATCTCCACTAATTTTTTGAACATGAACTGTAAAGGGACCACAATCGGAAGGTTTGTACATTACAGTAATGGTTTTTCTGGGTTTTTTTGAGGAAGATGTATCATCCAGATGCGCATCTCTCCTTTTTCTTGGATCTGACATTTCATTGGGAACAGGGGACAACTTCCCAGTTGTCCCCATTCCGTTATTTTGGGTTGCAAAGGTAAATAAAAATTTGTTTTCCTTGTGAAAAAATTATCTACCAAAAATCGAGTAAAACGGAATTAAAAAAACAGATACGAGATAATCATCTACCACAAATGGTTAAAACCAGGTAAAAGAAGAGATAAAATATATTTTAGTGGTTATTAAAATACGAAATATACAAGAAAAAAGATTAAAACGAACCCCAAGCCAGGAAAGCTGAAGACACAAAAATGGTTGCTCGACAATAATTTGACTTATTCCGAAACTTTTGAATACGGAAGCAAAAATCGGTAAAATATGAAAGTGGGTAGGCACTTACTCTTTTTTTGAAATTTTTTTTATTCGTCTCACGTCTTTCAATTGTCGTAAGACGTCGATTCGAAGACATTTGTACCACTTCAAAAACAAATATAAATAATTTAACTACATTATGGCAAATAAGGAAGCAAGACTAGCGGTACATAATGGCGTTCTAGTGCCAACCCTGATGTATGGAAGTGAAGCCTGGAATTGGTAAAAGAGGAATGAAAGTAGACTGAATGCGGTGGAAATGCGGTCACTAAGACGCTTGTGTGAAAATCTTTGGTCGATAGAGTGAGGAATGAACAAATTAGACGTGAATGCAATGCTGGCTGTAGTGTGGTAGATAGTATAAAGAATGGAGTGCTGAGATGGTTTGGTCATGTGGAATGTATGAACGAGGAAAGGATGGTTAAAAAAATATATGAGGTGAGTGTTGAAGGCAACAGGAATAGAGGGCGTCCGCGAAAGACCTGGCACGATCAGATACTTCAAGTATTTGAGGATGGCCCTGTTAAAAGCCACAACAACCGTAGAACTTGTATGAGAAGATGTATGAATGTGGCCAAAGCAAAAGTGGTGTGCCAGGATAGAAGAGTGTGGCGTTCAATCCTCTCTGACTACCCCTGCGGAGAAACGTCTTGACGTTTAGTTAAAATCTCTGTATCTAGTTATGCTATTCCTATTAATTTATTAAAAACTTTTCCATTTTAATCATTTCAACTAGTGATGGGTCCACTCTGTACTCACTACTACAATGTAGTACTACATTACATTGAAGTGCACACTTCGCACATTTTGAAGTGTAGTGCACACTACAAACTACAAACACCAAAGTTATTGAAAGTATAAACTTCAAATAGTACACTTTATTTTAAAGCGAATACTACAAAGTAACACACTTCAAAGTTATCGAAAGTTTGAGAAACATATTTTAAATAGTGCATTTTTTATGTGAAATTTTTGGGAAGTTGATGCAGCTAAATGAAGAAATCTCTGGATACTGTAACAACCCCCCCCATAGTTTAATAATTTTTGGGACCGAATGAAGAAATTTTTGGGAAGTAAGTTGATGTAGCTAAATTAAGAAATCTCTGGAAACTGTAACAACCCCCCCCCCATGGTTTGAAAATTTTTTGGAATCCAATGAAAAAATCTGGGTGGCGACCTTTTTTTTTTTAGCTCGCCAAATTTTTATTTGGGAAAAAAATATTTACTTCACTAGTACTACAATGTTGTAGTACAATTACTTCATTTATTTCTTCACTTCATTGATATTACAATTACTTCATTTCGTAGTACTACAATTACTTCACTTTATGTAGTTTTTACTACAATTGTAGTGTACACTTTGTAGTCTTCAAACTGGTGAACGTGTGTGTGTTGTAGTCTTCATTTTGAAATGTAGTTTTTCCCTTCGCTAATTTCAACTATTAATGATGGTTTAGATTCCACTGTTGGACACAATGGATTAACCTGACTCCCTTACCACGGTCTTCAGTCTGGTTAAAGAGACAACTGAACTAAAAAACAATGTAATACACAGAAAAAATATTGATCAATAGTAATATATGTAATCCTTGTTTCAGAAGAAGAGTTAGAAGGAATCCAAGATCGTTATGTTCAAGCCCTGCGGAGCTTTCTCCAGCACACTGCACCGCACCATCCGGCCAGATTACACGATCTGTTCGCTAGAATACCGGAGGTAAGTTGTTTATTTTCTATACCTTTTTAAATCGACGCGTAATTCAAAAACCGTCATGCTATTGTTAGCATTTACGTAAAGAGCATTTTCTTGTTGGTACAGTAAATGAGATAATCATAACCAGATGGTACACAAAATTAGATCTCTTTGTTTTTATCTCCATTTATCAAATAGTGAGGACAAGTTGTTGTTTTAAATATATTACGCACGCTGTAACCCAAGTGCAAGGAACGTTTTTAGATAATTAAAATTGTATTGAGATTATATTAAGAGGAGAGCTCTGATCTGGCATTTGAGGGAGTCTCTGACAAGTTATTTTTGTTTGTTGCCGTTCTTAAGTAAATAAAATTATTATGAAAAGATGAATTATTTTAATAACAAAAACACCTCCAGGCATTTTCAATTTTCGAAAACAATCTGCCTCACATGTAAATTATAAAAAAAAAATCTTTTTTGACAATAATGTATTATACAGTTTCATTTTCATGAGTAAAGAACAAATTAAGATCTCATCTTCTATGTGCAGAAATTGTTATCTCAAATCTACATCTGCGAAATTAATATGATGTTGAATTTTGGCCTAAATTTAAAGGGGATATAAATGAAGACCCCATGACAAGAAGTTCTTAAATTAAATTTTTGACAAAAATGAGTTAAAAAGCCGTCTAAACTAAATATTGTACGCTCTTTCCATTGGAAATAAGTTCAGAACTTAAAAATAATTATAACATGTTCAAATCATAGGGATGAACATGTTAACTACACTTTTTCATAAAAACCAATTCATCTAGCAGTAAATAAAAAACTCTAATGAAAATAAACAATAGTATGTACCACAGTGGACCCTCAACATTTGTCATTAATCCATTCCTAAGGGAAGGATAAATGTCAAAAAGGATGAATATCAAACAAATTTTTCCCATAGGAACTAACTAAAAATGTTTTGATTCTGTTCCCAGCCCCGAATTTTGGCTATCTATTCATTTATAAAGAAAGGGAGTAATTTGTTGGTGTAGTGGTTAGGTTATGTCTCCCCTAGTACCTAGTTCGGTGGTTCGAGTTCCCATTTCAGAACACCAACAAGTTAATCCTATTTTCATAGCACAAGTGTTTACCTTAATTTGAAAATATGTAGTAAGAATATTGTTGCAACACGAATTCCGTGTTTCCATCTCTATTTTTATTAATCACTACTTATTAATGCTTATCATTTAAAACTCTGTCATAATTATCATTATGACAGAGATTTACTCGTCTTAATGCCATAAATATACTGCGGGCCTGCATAAATAAAATTTTAACCAAGAATTTACTTTTTAGATGAGAAAAATAATTATTGTTCAGAATTTTTACCTTATTGTGGTTAGGTTATTGTTTAAAAGAAGAGTCACTTCACGGGCGAATATCAAACAAGATTTTTGACGAAAATGCAGGACGAATATTAAAAATAGACAAATATCAACGTGGAGAAATATTGAGGGTCCATTGTATTTGATCTGAAAGGAACAATTTCCAGCCTCACAATATCGCAATTGTTTGAGTTCTATATTCCTAATTAAATAATATTGCCATTCATCTAAAAAACCATAATGTTTTCCAGATTCAGGCGGCGGCTGCTTTGCTGTTGGAGAGTAAGATGTTCTACGTGCCCTTCGTACTCAACTCTGCCGAGGTTAGGTAGTGGCTAGCCACCTGTGGCCAGACATTCTCGTAGCCACTAGATCCATCCTCCTCGAAACCCCAGTGAATCACCGAGGGCACAGAAAACAAACCCTCCCCTTTCAAGACTGGAACGATACCCTGCCTCTTGATAACTGGAACAGGTGCAAATATGGAAACGGAATAAAGTATTGCTATCTTATGGATGATTATATTTTGTAATGTCAGTTGCGAGGATCAAATGTTGTTTTTATAACTAAAATATTTAGGCTGAGACCTAAATCAGAGCCGATAGACATCTTGGAAGTGGTAATGTAAAAAAATATTGCTGAAATGAAAATATTTTATATTCATTTGGAAGAGCAATGATTGCAGTTGGATTAAATTATCATTAAAATCTTGAAATACTTCATATTATTTCGATGCAAGCATGAATCGTGTATAATTACTATATATTTTGAATCAAGGCTTTGATGACTGAATATTGTACAGATTTATCAAAAACAAACACCAAGGAGTACAAATGTATATTTTAAAGATGAATATGGAACAACTGGATATAGAAATTATTACAACTACTGCAGCACTGCGGAAGTTCGCATTTTTTTTTTGCACATGAAATAATATGCAAAATATATAAAATGTAGAAAATCACATTCATTTAGTGAAATTTATTTTGCCTTTGTTAAGAATTCACTGCAGAAGGAAATAGCCCATAAAGAAGATAAGATTCACATTTCTCGTATAATAAATTGTGTAATTCTATTGTCAGGGAGATTTCTAGATTTCTTTAAATGTATTCTACATTTCACTTCACTCGGAATGTATTTATTTAAGACTGTTTATGTATACGGGGTTTCGTGAGGAACGATCGAAGAACTATAAACATTTTTAAAGAAAAAGTTGTCAATTCCTGGAGAAATTAACATATTTCAAGAGGCTGACGTATAAAGTGACTGAACATTATGGACCAGTGTTGGTTAACGCGGGAATAATGTTGCACCAAGTGTAAATAATAATATATGTATAGGTAAATATGTATTGTTAAATAAACATGTGATATTTTTAACTTAATTGGAAGAATACATTTATTAGGTATTATTGTGTAAAGTGGATAACGTTGTGTAAAAATTTTACCGTTTGTATCATTGTTAGGTGTATATACGAAGCTGCTACTCATTTTTTCGACAGTTGGACAATTTTATTTTTTTAATAATAGGTTTTAAATTATTCTTGCATTTATTTACTTTGTATTATTTCATAACGAATTTGTTTTGAAAATTTCCACCAAACGATATTTTGATAATTTGGAAATGAAATAAATTTTGCGAAGAATTTAAATTATATATTTCACGTCCCTTTTCTACACTTTTTTATTTTAATTTATTGTTATTCGAAAAAATGTTCTGTGTTGTGTATATGGAGAGAGAAAACAAGGTTTGGAAAAAGACGTGCGAATCTAAATAGAAAACAAACTAAATTGTTTTAATCTCATGTCCGACTGTTTTTAAATAATGGTAGTGTATTTTGAAATACAAATCTGTACTTCACATCATTTAAAATTATTTTGATATATAAACAAGTGAATATTAAAAAAAAAACCATAGTGTTCAACACAATATAACAATGCATTTTTTATATATTATATTATCGTTATATTTTAGTTTAAAAACGTGTTATAACTATTATTATTATTATTATTACTAGGGATTAATTAATGCACCACATACGTTACATGCGACGCGCTCGTCGAATGTCAGTAGATATAATTTTTGTGCGTCATTTATAACTGACGCACAAACCAACAGTGCTAAGTTACCTTTGTAATTTAAGAAACACGATGATGATCGTCAATGTCATCGTTACGTGGGTTAAAGCCTCACCCGTCAGTTCAAATTTTAGAAACCTGATCATCTTTGGAGTTGTTTATTTGTAGTTAGTAGTGTGTCTTTGTTCCTGCAACATGGAAGTCTGTTTCGTCACTGCCAATATTACCAAGTTGTGCTCATCTTCTAAGTTAATTAGCTCTTCTTAATGTGATAATCATCAAACATTAAAAATAATCATTCTGCATTTCTCTATAAATAGGCGTAGATGATAGAGCAACAGAAACATCATTGCTTATTTAACAGCCACGCACTTTCTATTTCAGGTTGTTGGTTTTAAAGGCTTGCAGACTCATTTTTTAATTGTCTAAACATCTTTTTTTTTGTTGCTTGGCCTTGTTTTCTTTTATTATATCTCGGTTCTTTCTCATGATACAACACCTTCATATATGTTATCTTCTATCTATGTACACTAAAAATACATTATTCTAAAATAAACTGTTTTTATTCTATACTATATGTAGTCAGAACATTGAAGCATGCGCTTTAAGGTACCTAGACATATTTTGAAAAAAAAAAATTACGGAAACAATATTATGACGCATTATAATCCAAATAATATGCTTAAAATTGTGATAGGAATATTAAAAAATTACATACATATTCATTTCACTTTTTTTTCAAAATATGTGCATATATACTATGCATGCATCAATGTTTTGAATTACGTACTTCTAAATCAATTTATGATTATATATTTTTCTCTATACTTTTCAATTTCTTCACCTTAGGGATATAAAAGCGAAGGCAGCAAGAACTCACTGAGATGTTTTTGAGATAAATCCAAAAAATCTGTCACTACCCGAGGAAATTTCTCTGGAATCTATGAAACCTACATTTTACTGGAAATAATTTATTTTTTTAAATTGCCACCTCGGTTTTTCTTTTATATATGGTATAAATATTGCTGTGTTTGCTACCAAATAGTGGACATTGCTGCTTTTGCTATTTACATAATTGGATATTGCTGTCTTTGCTAAATCGACTTCAGCACTCACTTTAGTATGAAGCGGCCATTTTGTCACGTGACAGATCCTTGGGGGTTGATTGGCTGAAGTGGATATTGCTGCCTTTGCTTTTAATAGTGATTTGGAAATATGATTTTGTAAGGGATGTAGCCATATTTCCTTTAAAATCTGGAATTCAGAACATTCTAAATGAGTAATCCTCAGTGACTGCATTCAAAACATTTTTTTTTTTTTGATATTGCTGGTTTTGCTTTTATGCCCCTCACTTCTATTATTTACTTCCTTTATTCCTTAAAATACAAAATCTTATTATCAATTATTACTTTTTAATATATTTTTTACCTAGATGAGAGCTGTTTGATTAAAACATTTTTTTTATAACTTCACTCACTGAACCTTGTTTATATAATTAATATATAGCTGCGGAATGTCGGAAAAAAATTAACCACATGTGTTTTTCGTAACTAAAAATAATTAGAATGTTTATTGGATTGAACAACCCTGGGAGCCTGAAATTTAATTTGGTTTTTTTTTTGCAAGCAGGTGATTAATTATTAAAAAAAAATATATTATACATTTTAACCAGTTGATTGACACCACGCAATGCGTGTTGACTTTAAATATGATCGATACGCGGACACCGTGTTAGATGCGTTGGCCCGCCTTTTCCGTTTTAACCAAACTTAAATGTGTGATGCACTGTAATTTTGAGTCGTTTCAAGGCGATTTGTCACTCTCCGTCAGTTCAAATTTATCCATCAATTATATCCGTAATTTAGTGCTTTTTTCCGCGATGAAAGGGTTAAGGTGCTTATTAAAGCATCATTTTATTGGAAAAATTAAAAAAAAATACTAAATACTCCGGCGCATATTTGTCCTAGACAAAAAATAAGGTATGCCGTTGTATAGAAATGAAATATCTATGTTGTAGCATATATATTTTTTAATCTGATAAGTCATTTGTTAATAACAATTTTTCTTAAAAAAAAATTTAAAGGAATTTTTTTTTCCAACCTGCTCCCAATTTTTCAAAAAATTTTTTGTTGAGCAAAAAGCAAAAAGCAAAAAATTTTGCTCCCGTTTTTTCCATATCGAATGCTACATTAAAGCTTTTTAATTTTTTAAGTGCCAACAAAAAAAAAACTTTATCATCGCCTTGTTGGCTCCTGGGAGGATGTAATCCCTTATTTTACTTATTTATAGTTGCCATTCTACATTTAAAAACACGCCAATAGATGTTATTGATTAAATTATAAATTTTGGAACATCAAAATTTAATACTTGACAATGGGGACATCTGTTAATCACCAAATCAAGCGCAAAGTGTTTGCCCAACTGACAAGTAATATGTCAGTAGTCTTCTCTTGACATTTTGCAAGAGTGTACTACCATGTGAATCAATCATGTAGCTATGTAGAAAAAATATATGGATGACATTATTTAATGATACTGTGAATTTATATTTTTTTTCCTAGGAGTTTTTATCAATTCAATTTTGAAAGGAAATGAAGTGTTTTGGGGTAACTCCTTTTATCAACTAAAAACAGTGAATTGAAAACATTCAAAACAGGATTCATCAGTTGTTATTTCGTCACTCTTAAACTATGTTAAACTAAAGTAAATTACATTACAAGCTGTATTTATAAAAGATTTCCTTATGTATTTTTATAATTTAAATAAAATTAATATATTATCCAATTTCTAAAAGTCATATCAGTGTTGCTGCTTTAAAAAAATTCATTAACAGCACATTGTTCTTACTGTATTTATTTTTATTTTCTTCAGCATTTTACATTTTGCTTAATTTCAGTCCATTCATGGAAATACGATAACGGCGTAAGCATCAACATGCATATAATAAGTTGTGGTTCAATTTACTTATCTAAGTGTGTCAATGATTTAATGAGAGGTAGAGTAAAAAACTGTTGACATGGTGAATTATAATAAAGAAGCCTTTTCTGGTAGAATTTCACTCTCTATTTCATTTTGCTTGAAAGTTAATTTTTTGTTATTCATTCCGCCTGTTGTCAATAGATTTCAGACTAATGGAATGGCTAAAAACAAAGTATAATTGTTGTTCTAGCGGTGTAACTCTTGCGTAGTGACTGAGAAATTGAAATTTAATTCTCATAATGTGAGACCAGCAAGATAGTTCAATATTTTTGAAGAAATGCATAGCTTAGTTTGAACAGTAGTAAGACTATTTGTCACACACATTTGAAATACGTATCTACTATTTATTAGTTTAATAAATTAAATATCTGATTGAAAACTCACAGCTGATTCAAATGGTATTTAGCATTTTTTATAGTACTTTCTTTAAGTCTGTTGCAAATACAGAAGATTTTTTAGCCTAACTCTCAGATCTCTTTATAGAATTCATCACACAAAGTAGTTTCAAATAGAAGTCGAGATAGTATCGTAAAGAACCCAGAAATATTCTAAACGGCCGTAAAAATCTGAGGACTTATTTAAATAAGTAAGGAAGTGTTTCAATAGTGAGGTTTATATTTTACGATAACCCATACCATGAATATTTACAGATACGTAAGCCTTATTATGATATAGTCACCGACTCGCCTTTCTGCATGCACACAATAGGTCAATAAATACTATTGGAATTAATACAATTTCCTTTGGATTAGAAGTTCATTAATTTTTATTTTATTTTACATCACTGAAGAAAAATTCATTAATAATTCTTTAAATAAATATTAAGTTCTACTCTCACAAAAAATAATCATAATATTGACTACAACTGTAAATATATTATCATAAAAAGTTTTATAATAATTCATACTTTATTCAAAAATAAAAAAATATATTATCTTTCTTATAAAGTTTTTTTTTGTACAAAACAGCCAGTGAAAAATCATGAATGCTTTATTTCTACAAACAGTTATTTATTATTTTTTAAATTCCGTATCTAATTGAAACAAAAGAATAATCACAAACATGTTACTATTTCATAAATTAATAAACTGTAAAATTAAATAGTGCGTGTATTTGCGTGTTCTATGGATCTTTTTTTTACTTGAAAACTTCGAAAGATATTGCTTTATACCATCTTTGTCGTTTATTTTAAAATATTAACTTATAACGATACCTGAACATTAACTATGTAATTCTGTTAGTGGTGAATATGTAATTGAAACCGTATTATAGATCTTATGCCTATGTTTTTAATAATTTCAAGTATCACATGCATAATCTTATTCATAATATTAAACTAAAAGGTTTAACTTCTAATAACTATGGAAGATCTGTTTTTTTTTATTGTAGAAATATTTGATATTTATTTATTATTATTTTATTAAAATGAAAAAATCTGAAATGTTATCTCGGATTCTGGTCAATGTATGAGCTGCAAATTATAAAAAAAATATATGTGACTTTTTCAAACTCGTTCAGTTAATATCTTTCTGAATATTAGGCGACAAAATTAACCATATTTTATTCAGTTTATATGTTTGTGAACTAGGTAGTAATTATTTCACATTGTGTTAAAAATATATAACAGCGGTAGAACATTTTTATAATGATGTCCTTCGAAAATATGAAACTGGCGTGGCATATCATTGAAATAATACTACTGATTTTATTTTACTTAGGCTGTACCGATTAATTTAAAACTAGCCATACTCTTTTTTAAATAATCTTGATGATTTGATTTATAATCAGTACTGAAGAATTTTTTTTAACATGGAATATGTATTTATAGAGGCTTTCCGTTAATATAAGCGAATCTGAACTCTGAATTTGAGCTCAAACAACATTTGAATAGACCAGAACAAATACAATGATCTGTATACGAAATGGAGCAGGGGAATCAAAAAAACATATTCTATGAAAGGTGGTATGATACATATGTCTAAGACATGTAATGTACTTGTTTGTTTTTAAATAGTTTTTTTTAATAATCTTGTGAAATATCAAATGTTCATCTCTGTGGTTCAATATTAATTATACACTCTTGTGTTTTGTTTCCCATTTTAATATTTAGAATCTAATTCATACGTTCCAATGGTACAGCCTTACTTTATTGTAAAATTAGAATTATAACAATAAACTAAAATAAAAAAAATCCTTTATAAATGACATCCGTAATAAACAAGAAGTTATTTACACTCGCAGGAATCTGGCGATACGATTTGACATCAGAGGTTTTGAGATTTTGATATTAAGATGTGTCTACATTTTGGTCAATGTATTCCAAGCTGTTTTCGATGAATTGTTTTTATGATTAGTGAACTAGGATAATGTGCTGTCGATTGTGCATAATTTTTCATGTCACGTTTTCAAATTCACCTCCATAACTTGTGCATTTCAATTTGACACTTATCTAGTAAATATGATCATTTCTATATTTTTAGCTAGTTATACTATAAGATACAAAAGATGTTGCATAAGATTCAAAAGATGTTGCATTTGTTCATCCCCATTGCAAATGACGATACTCTGTGAGCAAGTAAAATTGAATTAGTAATTGCGTAATACTAAATCTATCTAGTACGTAAAAGAAACTTTTATACATTTTTAACACTTTCTTAAGAGTAATATTGTTTTAAATAAAATAATCAATAAAATATGAATGGATAATTTATTAATGTAGTTAGACTAATGAAGTAAATGTAAATGTCTGATACATAGTATAAATGTCTCAACAATTTATTAAAATTTTGCATTTTTTAGGAAACCACTTATTCATATAAATGCAACCATTTATATGCCCCCACAAATTCAATGTTTTACAACATTTTTTTGTTCATGTCTAACGAATTTTTCAGTTACTGACACATTGACAATACACTGGTATTGAATATTTTTAATAAAAAGCTTTGCTTAACTGGCATGGAAGCACAAACTACATTTGATTTACTGAGCGGCCTACAGAAAAATGTAATGGTCTAAACATAGTGCTATGAAATTTTCTACAATAATTGGGTAATCAAACATGTTTTATAAGTAGCTACTGTGATTAGATAACATCGTCTGTAGTCTGCGACATTGTGGTTGTATTTTCATCGTTTGAAAGAGAGTGGAGTGTCAAATTGAAATGTGCCTGGCTCATCTTCATTTATGTTTCAACGAACATCTTCATAAAATGTTTCAACGGACACAAAAATACTGAGAGAATCGTGTTTCGTTTTTCTACTCTAGCGAAAAACGGAATTTCTCAAAATAAATTCAAGTCTGAAGGGGAATGCCTTTTTAATTGTTAAAATATTAATGTTAATAAATTCTTAATAGTGATTAAGTTAAGTTGTTGATTAGCAAGCGGGCTGGGTAGTTCACTTCATCATATTTTAGCTTTTTCTTTTGTTTTAAACCTATGCAGGTATTATTATTTATTTTTTTAAATTTCGTAATTTCTTCATGTTCTTTCTTTTAAAACTGATTCAAAGACTAATTTCTACTTTTAGTAATTACATCATATTATTGTCTATATATTGCATTCTTACTTAACTTTTCCCTTTTTGTCCAATTACACGTATAGCTACCAATATTTTCTTATTTTATTAATGTTTCACTACCATAAAGAATATATTATTATTTTCATATTCAATTACTAATAATAATATAAGTGTAATCCTTGATTTGTCATTCTCTGCCCGCTTGTAATGTCCGATGTGCATAAGACTTTTTGTAGATCATTGTAATAATTGCTAAGAGAATAATATATTATGATATAATTATAGATTTGTTCGATGACCTAATGGAGTTTGTAAATAGAGCATACCTAACTGCGTACGTCGGTAAAAATTATCTACAATATTAATTTTCGAAGTGAAAATATTAAATATACCTACATTAAAATGATATCTTATATATTTTAAATAACAATGTGTTTACTTAAGGGTAGGCTGATTATAGTTGTTCTTATAATTTTTCATTGAATAAATTAACGTTATGCAGAGTGAATGCCAGTTAAATGGTTCATAAGTATTTTTTATGTAAAAAGCAAATTAAATTTGTCTTGTTAGGTTACTCGTAGGTTTTTTGAATTTTCTCCATTACCGACTTTATAAATTTGTGTGTACGTCGACGCCTTGGCAAGTTTGCTGTCAGTCAGGGTGTTTTCGTGCATATGGCTAGTTTGTTTTCTTGTCTTTTATAATTCACGAGTTACCAATGATGCCAATATGATAAAAGTTACTTTGTTTTAATTTGTAAGGTTTTGGGAGACATTATTGGCTGGTTTGAACATCCAGTGTAGACGCTAAGAAAAAAAGTTTTGCAGACTTTTATATGTTCAACGAAGAAATTTACACATTGCGACATTCATTTTTTAAGAAAGTCGAAAGGTAATTTGAGGTTAATGCAGAATTTTTTTAAAGTATTACAGATACAAATGCGTTGTGACTCATTATGTATATTTTTTATTACTTGATCCCAGTTGTAATTAAAATTAATAGTAAAACCAGTAAATTGATGCATAATTTTATGTAATAGATGCATGCCAGAAATGTAAAAATACTGGATAGTGGAATAAACTGTGTTGTTTTTCTTATTGATCATTGCCACGCTGTGATGTCTCCCATGTTTAATTATACTAACTTAAAGTTACCTGCATTACGCAACTACCACATTCTTAAACTACCACAAACCGTGTGCAACAGCATTAATGTTGCACTCTAGTGAAATAGGGCGATGATTTGTTTGTTTTGGAAGAACGCAGGCGATGTGAACACTTTGTTTTATGAAAAATTGAGTTTTCTGAAGAATTTTAAGAGCTATTTGTTATGTTCCTTTTTAGCTAAATGTACAATAAAGAAGCTATTACCATTTAATACTCTTGTTTTTATTTATACCAAAAATGCTTATTTTACAACTCTATCAAATAGAAGACCACCACAATATAACTTCCTCGAACTCAGTGGCGCCTATAAGAGACATAGATCGTCAATTGGAAAAATCTATCAGATCAATGTTTGGCACTGTCCTTTTACAAATTAATCAAACTCACCATCGATATTACTAGTGATATGTTGAATCCTAATTTTGAAATATTTTAAGAACTGTAGAAAGACTGAATGCAGTCGCTCACTCACATGTGGGAAATTTATCACGATAGAGTGAATATAATTCTATAATAATTATATATTATATTAATTCTACATTATTATATAATTCTGTGTACACTATACAGCAATGGTGAAAACACTCAACAGACCAGAGCTCACATACTGGACATCTTTTAAAAGAAAAATTTTGAGGCAAATCTTTGGACCGGTTGTAGGTAATGAATTTTGGTGCAGGGGCTACAACAATGAGTTCTATACTTTGTTTAAGGATCTAATTACAAAATTTATAAAACTAAGAAGTCTTTGGTGGGTCATGTGGAGAGAATTACTGAACAACAAACACCAAAGTCCCTGCTGAATACAAAGACCAATAGGTGAAAGAGCTTAGGAAAGCCAAAACTAAGATGGATGATAATGTATTCAAATACCTACATATATTATCTGCTTCGAAGCTTCAGAACTGATGAGAGCTAGTGCAAGACCAAGGTCAATGAAGGAATAATCTTGAGAAGGCCAAAACCCACCAGGGGATTAGAATCAACAGTGATATGATAATGATGAGTGAATGAAAAAATGTAAAAAAATATATTTTAAATTTTTGCAAGGTTTTTATCATTTTATTCGACTTGTATTAAAGCGAATGAATTTTTCATAAACGATATATATAAGTTACTGTTATGACAGTTCAACTTTAAAAAAAATCGTAATTATTGAAAAAAAATGCAAACTTTGATATTGCATAAATAAATAAATAAATATTGATATCAGGTTATGGTTGCTTGAACATTTTCGACACATTATCAAGAATCCACCTGCAGAGTTTTTGTTACCAGCTATGAGACATCGGTTTAGTGACAGCACATTATTATAATAACTGGAATGAATTATGAAACTGATAATGAAAAAACCGCAATAAAAAGACGTGCTGCATATTTATTATCATATTTTATGTCGCGCGTTAATGTATGTATTTGTTTGTATCTTTGGCGTGAACGCTCTTTAAAAAAAAAAACTTATTCATTTTATTCAATTCAACAACTAAAGATTTTAATAATTTTTGATTTTTTCAAACGTTTCTCATTACAAAATCAATCGATGTCAATGTATTCAACGTTATTAATTAACACAAAATTAATAATTATGTTACAGAGTGAGTGAGATAAAGATTAAAAATAAAAATTACATGTGAAAGATGAAAATAATAATTAAAAATTATAATATTTCTCCTTACCAGCTCAGAAAAAATAATTTGTGAAGTTCCTACCTTAAATGAACGAAAAGTACTCCAGAGGTATATTTTTTTGAATGGCATCCCTAAACACGCCATCTTTTCTATAGCCATTTCATTTTTCTCGTGAGAAAGGTTGAGTCGCCATTGAAGCGAGATAGAAAACCAATAGTTTTTGGCAATTATCTTTCGAAAAACCGAATTATAAGTTAAATAATAGATAATACTCGGCCATATCGTGATTTTTGTGGTATTTGATGCAACAATGTGTCAATACACGGCCGGTGTTACGTATTTTATTTTTTTGAAACATTAGCGTCACCTCGTTCGTCGCTGCCGTGCATGGCGTCTTTTCAAAGTTTCAGACGCTTCTCCAGACACCCGTTATCCCTTTCTCGCGCATATTGATATCGTAAAAGTTGTTGCGCTTCTTGTGAAAACGTACTTTTCGACAAAGGATAAAGTATATTCCCATTACATTCGCACGTTTGTATTGTAGCCTTCTCACTCTCGTGCCGTCGGACAGTTTTATTATTTGTATCTTGTGAATTCGAAATTCTGCCCGTTTTTATTTGGAATGCACCATTAATATTACTTTATAATCTTTATACAGTTTTCGACTTGGTTGTCGAATCGCAAAGCATTCTCAGTCAGTTACTAGTGTTCTGTATTCAAACGTGTAAAGTATTCATTTGTTTACGTTTTTTTTGCATCCAAAAAGTTTAGTTGCGAATTTGAAGTGTTTATTTCGGTGAATAATTCGAACACCGAATGTGAGGCACTCGAATCATGTATGGAAAACGGTGTATCTTCGCATGCTGGTGTCTTCAGTGATAGCTAGCTTTATTTATACGTAAAAATGTTTACCGCCAATACCGTTCAGACGACGGGGGTGCCTACTCTGCAGTACCAGGAGCACCCCAGTCAGAAGTCTCAAGGGAAGATCATGGAGAACTCTCAGCAGAAGAATGCCCAACAGTCGCAGCAGAATTCACAAGGACAGCAGCAGGTTATTACAAAAATATTTGTGTTATATCTTTGTGAATGCTGATATGTGCCCTATTAGATATTTATTAGCGATTTTAACCATTTCCAATCATCTGAACAGCGAAATATCAAATATGACAATATAACTTCCGTAATGTAGATATAACTAAATATTACCACATTCTGGCGCAAGCATACAAGAGAGAATTAGAAGATCAGGTTACATATCTTTTTTTATAATAATTTTTTGATAAGGATGCAGTTGTATACACAATATGTGTAAATGAATATTTCATTGTAGGTATATATATATATATATTAGGTCCTTACATATGAAATTGGCGTTTAGTATGGGAGGAACATAAAGCCGATTTTTTTTTATTATAATATATTTATTTAATCAAAGTATGTACCATTGCTATCTATGCACTTTTGCCATCTCATAGGTAGTTCATCGATCCCTTTATTAAAAAAACCATTCGGACGGGAATCAATAAAATCTTTGAAGGCGGTTTGGACTGCCCCATCGGAGTTGAATTTTTTCCTTTGCAAGAAGTTATCGAAATTTCGAAAAAAATGGTAATCTGTTGGGGCAAGGTCCGGAGAGTACGGTGGATGTCTTAGACATTCCAATTGAAGCTCCTCTAATTTGGTAGCCGTCTGTTGTGCAGTGTGTGGTCTAGAGTTATCATGAAGCAGCAGTGGCCTAGAGCGATTAACCAGCCTCGGTTGTTTAGCAGCTAGCTTTTCCATCATGGTTTGCAGTTGCTGACAATAGACATCTGCCGTAATCGTCTGGCCAGTTTAAGAAAGCTGTAGTGAACGACACCAGCACTAGTCCACCAAACGCTCACAAGTAACTTTTTTGAGTCAATTTTCGCTTGGGGCATGGTTTGGCTGGTTCGGCAAGGTTCAGCCATTGCGATGAGCGCTTCCGATTATCGTACAGGATCCACTTTTCATCACAGGTAATGATTTGATTTAAAATCCTTTCATTATTGTGCCGGTTGAGTAATGCAATGCAGCAGTCAACGCGCGTTTGTTGATTTGCTTCACTCAATTCGTGAGGTACCCACCTTTCAAGCTTTTTCACCTTACCAATTTGCTTCAAGTGGATTAAAACAGTTTTATCACTAAAACCGCAGCCTGCAGCTAACTCGGATGTGGTTTGCGATGGATCCGCTTCCACAATAGCCTTCAATTCTTCATTATCAACTTTGGTCTCCGGCCGTCCACGGGGCTTGTTCTGCAGGTCGAAATTTCCAGAACGAAAACGTTGGAACCAAAAACGCACTGTGTTTTCTTTTGCGGCACCGTCGCCATACACATCATTAATCCTTCGAGCCGTTTCTGCAGCACTGGTGCCACGGTGGAACTCTTACTCGTAAATAACGCGATATTTCAAGTTTTTCATTTTGTAAACTGAGTGACGCAAAGAAAAAAAAAATTGAGGAAAAAACAAATGAATTATAATTTTCAAAACACATTTTTTACGCAACGCGTTTTTACAATGAAATATTCATTTACACATATTGTGTATACAACTGCATCCTTATCAAAAAATTATTATAAAAAAGATATGTAACCTGATCTTCTAATTCTCTCTTGTATGCTTGCGCCAGAAAATGTGGTAATATTTATTTATACATAATACATAATAATTATATATAATAAATGTATACATATGTGTTTATGTATATGTATATGTGTATATGTATATTTTTAGATGTAAGTTAATAATATGTATGCATTGAACAGAATGTTTGTAATGTACATATTATGTAATAAATAAAAATTGAAAAAATTGAAATTGAAATTGAAATTGAAATATCTACATTACGGAAGCTATATTGTCATATTTGATATTTCGCTGTTCAGATGATTGGAAATGGTTAAAATCGCTGTCAAAATTGGAAATGGTTAAAATCGTGGTCAAAACCTACATAAAATACATTTGAATAATAATATTTCGGATTCTTTTCTTTCAACAAAAATATTTTTTTATTTTTACAATAATATAAACCATTTTTACATAAGTGTGATTTCTTATCTAAGTATGATTTATCCTAAGAAATATTTGTAATATTGAAGACAGATAAAATCTAACATCGGTTTGAATTAGTCAGATTGATTCATCAAATGTCACCGCAGTTTTCTGCTATAAAAAAAGATGAGAAAACAAATTTTCTTCAAAATGTTAATCCATTTGTATTTTGACATTGTAATAATTGTTATCTACATATCACCAATATATTTATTTCTCTAATGATTTTACAATGTCTAATACTACAGAAAAAGTTTCTAGCAGCGATAGATTTCAAAACGTCAACCAAACTGATCATATATGTGACAAAAGCCTGGGAAGGGAAGCCTAATTTAGTACTTTTGAAAAACATCACTGAATAATTCATTTTATTTTTCAGGAATTCCAAACGTTTTGTTATACGACCAACGTAAACATGATACAGAAATTGACCCCAGGAGGTCAAGGCCATGGGAGCACCGTAAATTTGACGCAACTCGCCTCCGCCGAAGACACAAAGACATGCTACATAGCTCAACCATTCAGCTACAACTACGCACTGGTTAACCAGATGCAGCTGGCGCAAAATGGTGTCACAATAGATGGACGCACGGTGCAGAACACGATATCCAACATTAGTTTCAAGTGCGATGTGTGCGGCCTGATGTTCGCTCACTTGACGCTCTTGAACACGCACAAGAGGATACACAGCCAAGACACAGGTAGATACTGAAAATAAGTTTTATTGCTAATCAATATAAACTATAAAAGTCTCACAAATAATTATGTGCGAAATCTATGTAGGTATACTATGTCATGGGAAGGACTATAGATGCCCGGGGTTATAATATTTTCGTCAGGGTCGTAAAGTGTACCTGTGCAAAATTTGGAATGAGTACATTTAGAACACAATACACATTTATATTGGGGAGAAGAGTGTGGGTAGCCAGGAGGATAAGGGGGTGGCGTCTGTTTTGTGACGGGTCCTTAAGGGTAACTATGCAAAATTTGATTTAGATAGGTCAAAGGGTGTAGGAGTTTACAGAAAACATATAGACATTGAGTTTTATACATATAGATAAATCCATTTAGTATAGAATTTAAGGTGAATGTACATAATGAACAGGATTATGAAAGGACAACTTCTGTGATTTGGTCGCCCGAAACAAATGAATGAGGAGAAGATCGTAAGAAAGAAATTTGATGAATTTAGCTTGCTCAGATCTTTGATAAATTTTTATTAGATGACTAGCTGTAACCTGTCGAAAATAACGGAACATTGGTTCGCATCATTGTTAAGCCCTAGTATATATTTATAGTATCTTTTTGGCAGTCCACGGAGAGGCAGCCATAGCAACATGCGTAGAGCGGCCGGTTTGGGTTTACTAGCCCAGGGTACAAGCCCCATCGCCGGCTGTTTAATTTGTTTTTTTAGCTGTGAATTCGAACAAAATTATGGATGTTAGTTATGGACAGACATGAAATTATTATATTTGATTTTAAAATAGAGACCCGACATGAAATTATTTCGACAGACATTTCAACAGACATGAAATTATTATATTTGATTTTAAAATAGATAATCGACCGTTGAGTTCCCAAATGTGTCTGTAGTGTTCTTTGTCCCAGATGGCAACATCACGGTAGTGACGCAGGGTGGGCAAACACTGGTGCAAGCGGCGGGCGGGGGTCTGCAGGCTGTGCAGTCAGACGGCACTCCCACTGGTCTCGTGCAGGGACAGATCCAGATTGTGGCGACGGAACCCGAGCAACAGCATCATCAGCAGCACGGCGTGCAGATTACAGAGGGTGAGGTCTCAAATACATTGTCATACTGATAATTCTAACATTTCATAATATTTCACCCGGTAAATATTAATAGGCATGACGGTCTTAAGTTAAAAACCTCGTGGTATCCGGCGCTGCAGGATCAATTAAATCGACTCCGCACAGTCTGACACCCGACAGTAGATAAAACAGTGACATAACGCTACAGAAATTCTTAACATCTGTCTCCGACACGGAAGCACAACACACTACATCAAGACACGCACACACCCTGCTTTCGACACGGTACTGCAATCCAGTACTTAACCTAACACAAACTTGGACACACCCTGACTTCGGTACGGTATTGCAAGGCAATACTTAACCTACACTTCAACACACTCCCATCACATCAGCCCTGATGATGGACCCACAATGGGATCCGAAACATCGGCCAGAGAGATCACATGTAAACTGCAGAATATCCCACACAAGATCATTTTAATAATATTTATTTTTAATTTGCATAATTCTCAATGTAGACATCAATAATACTCTCACCATGTGATTTTCCAAATTCAAGTCTGTTTTGTTATTTTTGTTTCTCAGTCACAGCAAAAGCAGTCATTATTGACAAGACCCAGAAGTGCATTACGTGTAACGGCCCCATCACCCTGAACCCCAAGAGAAAGGGGCCCAAGTTAATACGCTGCGAGCAGTGCATCAATCAAGACAACCTCAATCACCAGCAACGAAGTGAGTTGTAATTATCAGGTAACCCAAAAAGTTCACGCGGTTTTTGGCTAAGGGCGATGCAATAAAGTGTTAATTGAATAAAGATTTCCAAAGGGTAGGTTTTTACTTGCGCAATGCAATAAAGTGTTTATTAATAAAGATTTCTAAAGGGTAGGTTTTTACTTGCGCAATGCAATAAAGTGTTTATTAATAAAGATTTCCAAAGGGTAGGTTTTTACTTGCGCAATGCAATAAAGTATTTATTAATAAAGATTTCTAAAGGGTAGGTTTTTACTTGCGCAATGCAATAAAGTGTTTATTAATAAAGATTTCTAAAGGGTAGGTTTTTACTTGCGCAATGCAATAAAGTGTTTATTAATAAAGATTTCTAAAGGGTAGGTTTTTACTTGCGCAATGCAATAAAGTGTTTATTAATAAAGATTTCCAAAGGGTAGGTTTTTACTTGCGCAATGCAATAAAGTGTTTATTAATAAAGATTTCTAAAGGGTAGGTTTTTACTTGCGCAATGCAATAAAGTGTTTATTAATAAAGATTTCTAAAGGGTAGGTTTTTACTTGCGCAATGCAATAAAGTGTTTATTAATAAAGATTTCTAAAGGGTAGGTTTTTACTTGCGCAATGCAATAAAGTGTTTATTAATAAAGATTTCTAAAGGGTAGGTTTTTACTTGCGCAATGCAATAAAGTGTTTATTAATAAAGATTTCCAAAGGGTAGGTTTTTACTTGCGCAATGCAATAAAGTATTTATTAATAAAGATTTCTAAAGGGTAGGTTTTTACTTGCGCAATGCAATAAAGTGTTTATTAATAAAGATTTCTAAAGGGTAGGTTTTTACTTTCGCCGTGATTTATGAACAACATTAGTCAATTGGTGCGCTACGACTAGATAAATACTTATTTTCACTGCAATTGAGCTCTCTGATATATTCCCGTCGGGTACTTTTGCGAGCCAATCTCACATATATACATCGGGTTAAAACAAGTGTTTGGTGAAAAAAATTTTTTTGATTAATTCGCCGTATCTTAAAGATTGCTGATTATTCTGATTATGAATATTATTCAATAAAATTTTCTTATACGTATTATTGGGCGACCTCATTAGCTATCCATCAGTGGCGTGCAGCGCATACAAGCAAAAAAGCTATGCATTAGTAAAGATTCTGAGAAACAAATATTAATTAAATAATCCTTATCTTAAGAAAAAGTTGATTTAAAATTCTAGCCGTAATTCTCCTACGGCTAGAAGTTTTATTTCTGACGTTTCCATTTAACGTGACGTATCTGTTTTTTTTCGATTTAAAATTCTAGCCGTAAGCTAGAAGTTTTATTTCCGACTTTTCTGTGCTTAACTTCATGTCAATTCTTCATTTATTTCGCCAACCAATTTGTTCCACAGATATAGTCAAGTCGAGAAAAAAACTGTGTATTTTTAATGCTGCGAGTTTTGTGCAATAGCGTCCTTCTTCAAAAAGTCCTATGCCAGGCGCACGTCATGCAGAAATGTTATTTTTTACAAATTCCACCCAAAACTTTCGGCGTCAATTTTATGTCTTTTCTATGGTAAATGTAAATACGAATACGACAAATACCATTCCCTAAACCATGTGTTATCTGTCATATCATAAGGATATCATAAAATGTTTGATTTATTTTTGTGAAAAGTAACGTATATCTGAAATTAGTATTGTTCCCGATTTAATTATATATTTTGTGTTCCGTCTCGACGCCTGGAATCCATTATGAGAGAACAGCCTGCTGTTTCGGCACTTATTCACGCGTTCCTACCCCCTCTGATTCCCTGTTTGCGACAATTTACTCCCGCTGGTATCCCTGTTTCCGGTTGCGTCGCGCAACGGTTTTTTCTTTCATATGACGTCGCTGCTTCGCGCCATTTGCACGCTTTAGACACGCCAACTTGTGTTGTGATTTTTTTGTGTTTCTATTGCAATCTACCCCCTTAATTTTGATCCCTAGTTAACAAACATTAGACTATACAAATTTTTAACATAGTGCGACAGGACTTTGATATTTTAGTGTAAATCCCGTGAATTTCGTCAAACGTCAAATTTGTTAACAAGATGGCGGACGAGCAAGCTCGTTCGCCGGTATCCTCGAATGACGGATCTTCTTTCGAAGAACCGAGTCGAAAGAGACGCCGCGTAGCATACGACCCGCGTGTAGACCACCTGCTAAAACAGGTGACTGCTCTGACGGAGGCCTTGTTAGCAGGCGGCGCGGCTCCTGCATTAACAACGCCGCCAACGCCGGAACACGTGGCCGCCAGCGAGCCCAGCGTGGAGGACGCGAATGAGTCCTTTATTCAGCCGCCGCCGAGCCTCAGAAGGGCGAAGAATACGCTGGAGTTCGGCAAGCTCAGCACGGTCGTGAAGGAGCCGCCAGTACCGAGAGGGACCCGAAGCGGATCGAACAGATCTCGAAGTTGCAACACTTCGATTCCGACGAGTGGTCAGGCGTTCGCTATGCGGAAACGCAGAGAACCTACGCGGCGACTCCCACATTTGTGGAATTGTCGGTGAACGACGACTTGAGAAGGATCGATAACGCGCCGACCCATACTGGCTTGCTGAAAAGATCGCTCGCCGCGCTTTCAAACGCCTTGCTCGCCCAGAGGGAGACCCTGAGATACGGGATGCAATTGCTGGTGAATTGGATCTCTTCGAGCGGATTCAGTCGATGTTCACCAGCGATGCTCCGTACAATAAGGTTTCGGACGACATCCTGCAGATTGTGTGCGGCAGACGGGCAGAGTGTATACTGAACCGGCGAAAGGCCATATTGGAGGGCTTCAAAGACCCTTTCGTGCGAGAAGGTGCGGCCAAAATCCCTCCAAGCTCGGGATACTTGTTCAATAGGGAAGAGCTATCGGCGTATATCATAAAGAACGGGGGGCCAGGAGAAGGTGATGGTCTCGCCCGCAACCCGAAACCTGGCCCAACCGTCAACATCTCAGCCCCAGCCGTCAACTTCTCGTCGAGCTCCGAACCAGGGATACCTCCAGTCCCGTAAGCCCTTTCTGCCGGAGCCGAGGCACCGGGAGCGAGGCTCAGGGAACCCGAACAGGAGACCTAACCGGAAGGCAGACCACGGCCGAAAACCCGCTGGTGACCGTAGCCGCAGAGGTAGAAGATGACGCGAGGCTGAACAACCAGTTCTGGGGAGGACGCTTGAGGAGGTTCCAAAGCACGTGGAAGGGCACCACCTATAGTGCTGAGAATCCTCAAGGGCGCGAGAACCCCCCTTGTGGCCAAACCTCCGTTAGTCTTCCCCACCAGGCAGCTGTTGAGCAGCTTCAGCACGAAGGAGTCTCGAGACATGTCGAGTCACATTCAGGCCCTGAAGATGTCAGGCGTGCTGGAAAGAGCAGATCATTCTCCGAGCTTCATCTCAAATCTGTTTCTAACTCCGAAGTCGGACAACTCCCTAAGGCCGATATTCAACCTGAAGGCGCTGAATGCCTTTGTGGAGGCGAAACCCTTCAAGCTGTTCAACCACCTTCGGGTCTCAGACTTCCTCCAGCCCAAAGATTGGTTGGTGAAGATCGACCTAACCCAGGCATACTTTCACCTACCAATAGCGGAATCGCACCGAAAGTTCCTGAGACTGTACTACCAAGGGGAACTTCTCCAGATGACCTGCCTGCCCTTTGGCCTGTCATCAGCCCCGAGAATGCTCGCAACGCTGTCAAACTGGCTAGCGGGACTCTTGCGGAAGAGAGGAATAAGGACCGTAGTCTACCTGGACGACTTCCTTCTGGCCAATCAGTAAAGGGACCTGCTAGCGACCCAGGCAGTAGAGACGGTCAATCTGTTCCAGCATCTGGGTTGGTGCATCAACCGCGACAAGTGTGTCCTTATACCTACCCAAAAGCTGGAGTTTCTGGGCATAACTTGGGACACCGAAGCCAACCAGAAATCCCTCTCGGACCGCAAGTGCTCTGGCCTTCGCCAAGTACTGCGCCGCCCGATCGAGGCCGGCGGTTGCTCCCCCAAGCAGGTTCTAGGCCTCTTGGGAAGCCAACCAGAAATCCCTCTCGGACCGCAAGTGCTCTGGCCTTCGCCAAGTACTGCGCCGCCCGATCGAGGCCGGCAGTTGCTCCCCAAGCAGGTTCTAGGCCTCTTGGGGAGACTCAACTTCGCAAACTTCGCCACCCCTCGGGGTCGTTTGCATTGCCGAAGACTGCAGAGATTCAGCCGCCAGCTGCTGAGGCACGAGCCATCCAGACAAGTGGAGCTTCCTGCCGCGGTTCGGCAAGACCTAGAGTGGTGGTTGGAGGCCGTAGGGGAGTCCTGCCCAATACACGAAGCCCCCTTCTCACACTTCCTGACTACAGACGCAGCGGACGCAGGTTGGGGCGGCCAGGTGGACGACAAGACGATATCAGGCCAGTGGTCCCCAGAGCAGATGCGGTGGCATTCCAACCAGAAAGAAGCCTTCGCTGTTTACGCAGTGATCAGGGATCACGCTTACCTGCTAAGAGGAACGAAGACCCTACTGCGGACAGACAACAAGACAGTAGTGACTTACATCAACAAGGAGGGGGGGACAAGATCATTGGGCCTTCTGAAGATAACTCGAGACCTCCTAGAGTTTATCGACCAGCAGGAAATATCTCTGACAGCGCAGTACATTCCAGGGAGATACACCGGGATTGCGGACCGACTCTCACGGGGGACACCACTCCCGGAATGGCACCTCCTGGAACCAGCGACAGAGGAAATATTCCGAATATGGGGACGTCCTCAGATCGACCTCTTCGCATCGGCCACCGCCCATGTGGTGCCAAACTACGTGTCGCTAGACTCAACCGATTGCTCGGCCTCCTATCTCAACGCATTCAGTCAGCATTGGGATTACGAGCTGGCCTGGGTATTTCCGCCGCCGAATCTCGTCCCAAGTGTACTGGCGCACTTGAACCTGGCAAGAGGCACCTTTCTCCTAGTTGTGCCAAGATGGGAGAAGACATTCTGGAGGGCCGATCTCAAACAACGAGCAAAGGGAGGGCCAGCGTAAGAGATCTGAAGAGCGTCCTGATCGATACGTCGACAGGGTTTCCCCCACCGAGGGTGTAGGACCTCCAACTGGAAGTTTGGAGAATAGCAGTGGGTGGGAACAGGCTATAGCGGATTGGAGCCAGGAGGAACAGCAGCTGTTCAGATCTGGCTGGAGAGGCTCAACGCTGAACACCTACAAGCCGGCCTGGGATAGGTGGCAGCGATGGTGTACCACGCATTTTGTCCAACCTCATAACCCTCCCCCTGCAACAGTGGCAAGATATCTGGCCAACCTGTTCATCCACGAAGGGCTAGCCCCTCGAACAATATTGGTCCACAAATCGGCAATCGTATCCTTCTGTGGCCCAGCTCTTGATGCAGATAAGATTAGCTCGAACTTCCTCGTCAGGCACGTCCTTAAAGCCATCTCGGTTTCTGGTGGATGCACTGAGAGACCCCCGATCTGGAACCCCCGAGTAGTGGTGGAGTGGCTACGTGAAAACCCGCCAAGGAACAGCCTGTATGACGTGTCAAGGAGGACGGCCATACTACTCATCATGGCATCTGGGCGAAGAGTCCAAGATCTGACACTTCTCAGAGTCACCCCGGACCGATTGATCGACAAAGGAGACTCCATCACGCTATGGCCAGCCTTTGGAGCGAAGACTGACACGGCAAGACACAAACAATCGGGATGGAGGTTGAGCGCATCGGATGAAAGGAACATCAACCCCTTGTTTTGGATCCGAAAGCTGGTCTCACTCTCACAGCCGAGACGAAAGCCGGACATGAAAGAACTATTTGTGACGACAGCAGGTGAAGTAAAGCCAGCTTCACGGACAATGATAGGTGGTTGGATCAAGTCAATCCTAAGAGAGGCTGGAGTGGAAGCAACGCCAGGAAGTGTTCGTTCTGCTGTGGCTTCGTTGAATTGGCTGGAAAACTACCCGATAGAGGAGATCTTGTCAAGGGGAAACTGGCAGAGTGAAATCACCTTCCGAAAATTCTACCAAAGAGAGATAGTAGATAACCCCAAGCAACAATGCCCCCAGAGCTCATTAGCGCCTCTCTTTACGCCAATATAGGCAGTCACATATAACGTCGAACCACTAGGTCACCAGGTGATAACAAACAGATCTCTCATAATGGATTCCAGGCGTCGAGACGGAACACAAAATAAAAGAATTTTACCTTCCATTAAAATTCCTATTTTGTTTCCCTCGACGCCTGGAATCCAGGTAATCCCTACCTGGTGCATTATGAGTCATATGAAAGAAAAACCGTTGCGCCGACGAAACCGGAAACAGGGATACCAGCGGGAATAAATTGTCGCAAACAGGGAATCAGAGGGGGTAGGAACGCGTGTCTAGTGGCGAAACAGCAGGCTGTTCTCTCATAATGGATTCCAGGCGTCGAGGGAAACAAAATAGGAATTTTAATGGAAGGTAAAATTCTTTTATAAATCGTCTTCGAAATATATTGAAATTTTTTGCAGTATTAGCTATACCTATATAAAATATTTATTTATTTAGGAAATATTGTTTACAATACTTCTTTTATAGTGGAGTTATTTTTGTGGATTGAAGTTACTCAAAATGGTTCACTATATATAGTTAATTTTTTTTTTAAATGTATATACCCTTATAGGTATATGCGTATATATATATTTTTAATATAGGTATATAGTCGGTCACACCATAACCTAAGTTTATACCCACTGCACGCCACTGCTATCCATACAATAAAAACAATAATTATTAAAGCTAAAAAAAATTCATTGATTCCCTAAACATAGATCTTTTTACATACCTTAGCTTTTTATAGTTATTCATATTGTCATAAAAATACTTAAGGCGGTCCATACAATTTTCAAGCTGTCAAAAGAGGCGATATGCATCGATAGATCATGCTACTTCAATACAAGATCGAGACGTCATATCAGATAAACATTGCATGAGCGTGTATTTACATGTCATTGGAAGACAGAAAGGTTGCGAGGAAACGAGACAACCATACGGAGTACCGACATTTAAAATATGTGGGAACGCAAGTCATGCTCGCGTACTATTATTATAATTTTAAATGTTTTAAGTCTAGAATTTACCAAAGCGTATTTATATTTCTCCAATAATTTTTGTGTTGTAAAAAAATAGTAAACAACAATTTTTCTTATATCACTGTTTTTTAATTTAAAACTTATGTCGCATAAGCAGATTTAGATATTATTTTGACTTCCGACTGAAATGTCAAAACACCTGTGAATTTAATTCAATTCAAAAATTTTTTTATCTAAAATAAACAAAAAACAACTCCAACAATATGTATTGAATTAAAAAGAAAATTAACAACCATTTATCTATATTTTAAAAATTTTGTCGTAAATTAATATCTTACTTGACTTTATAAATTACAATGACATCTTCGCGAATATACCACCGCCTACAAGGTCACCAAAACACGCGTATGACAGACATTCTGACGAGCGTTCAATGTGAGTTAATCAGTAGAATAGCAAAATAATATTAAATTAGTTTAAAAAAAACCTTATTATCTGCGACAAATAGATTGCTTTCAAATATATAACATGGTATTATTTTGAACTAATGCCAAATTTGGCATAAAAACACGTTTTAAAGTGATTTTTTTATGAAAAAGTGTATGGACTACAGAGGAACGTCCGCCTCTTCCGCACGGCACGCGGCATCTGATTCAAAACTGTGCTATTTCTGACATATTTCACACTTTAGAATTTT
This sequence comes from Agrypnia vestita, assembly GCA_016648135.1. Classification (NCBI taxonomy): domain Eukaryota; kingdom Metazoa; phylum Arthropoda; class Insecta; order Trichoptera; family Phryganeidae; genus Agrypnia; species Agrypnia vestita. The sequence goes on from JADDOH010004555.1 coordinate 40,889, forward strand.
TATTTTAAAATAATAATTAACGTATTTTTAATAAAAAATGTAGCTTTTTAATAGTCAATGAAGACTCAAAGTGCAAATATAGATACAATATATCGTTTAAAAATATCTTTTTATAAGAATAAACAAAATTTGAAAAGCATCAAAATCGTAAAAATTTCTAGCATCTTTGAAACATTATAATTTTTATTAATATTGAATATTTCTTAATATCCTACGTACGGATTCTAGATAATTAAGTAAACTTTATACGTATAAAAAAAACATATTATGCTTACATACAAATTTTCAACGAAAGAATCCGCCCGGGAACATTAAAAACATTTTTTTGCCGCGGCCTGTGGATTAACGCCTATATTTTTCTTATTTATTGTAAATAATGTTTAGTTTATTACTTTTATATAAGAACAAAGGTTCTATCTAAGTTATCGCCCTAAAAAAATTGCAATCTATCATATAAATTCTGATAAAATTAATAATAAAAACCCACATTTTCGTAAAAAATGCCGAAATATGCATTCGCAGTGAATGTACCGCCTTAAGTGCATATTTAAAGATAAATTACGCATGATTGCTTACAATGTTATTAAATATTAAAACCTTTTAAATTAAATATTAAAACATTTTATTAATAGGTACTATTTATTACTAATAATTTAATCAATATATTTTCTTACGCAGTAACGCAAGCCACACAGATATTTGTAGCCGCTGACGGAAATGTAAAGTTTGAGATGGGCGAGATCCCGTCCACGCCGCACAACCAGCACCAGCCTGAAACCGGTAACATTGATGCCCTGGGGTCACAAAATGTTATACCTATCGGACAGAAAATATGTAAGTTTCAAGTTTATTGGAATTTGCACATATTATTACTATAATATATTGGTAGAGATAGCCAATATTTTCTTTGGTATCCAAATTTTAAAACTGAGCCACAATCTATGTCTTATCCTCACATTATCTATAAAAACAGTGGTTGCCAAAGTGGTGGTTTGCGAGAAAGTTTATCTCAATATATTTAACACTAAAAAATCCTATCAGTGGTTGGTATGCGGGATAATTTTTTTTATTAATTTAGTGGTCCATGAGGTTCTAAAGTTTGGCGACCCCTGTATTAAAATACATTTAATTTTATAGATATTTTCCTCTCATTTTATAAATAAATTCCGCATGCATGTCGCACCCGTGGAAGGCATCATCTGACATTAATATCAAACTGAGATACATATGCAACTTAGGCTAATAAAGTAAATTGATCATTGACACTGTTATATGATAAATTTATTAGTGTTCAAATCGATAGTTATCACCTTAAAAAATAATATTATTAGTGTTCCAATCGATAGTTGTCACCTTAAAAAATATTAACTTGTTGTGGGCCGTAAATTTTCGGAATTTTTTGTGATTTTTCTTTTTACGAAAAAACCATGAAAACATGCGTATATTAAAAAAAAAACACACACATTCATATTATTTTATCGTAAGTGTCGAAACGCAATGATTTTTTTATCATTTAAGTAAAAAAAATAATCTTTTTTTGAATTTCCATAATGTTGCCAGCGCAACATTTTCTGAAAAATAATAATATTTTTTTTATTTGTTTATTAGAGACAACACTACTATTAATAATAATAATCTTCTTCTGTGTGATATATTTTGTTGCACGGCACGGCACACGACGGGACATCGCACTCATAACACATAAATATGATACACTTTCACACACACACATATTTCAAATAAACGCAACAAAATTGCGTGTATTTTTGTTAATAAATCACTATTAGTATTCAATTGAATCATAAACCAACAAAAACTGACAAATATCGCAAAACATATCGTATATATTTGTATATACGTGTACAAATAAATCGAAAATCGAAAAAAATAAATCGTATTTCCCGCGCACATTGCGCGTGACCTTGACGATGGAATATTTGAATTTCGATTGCACAACACGCGATCGGGGCGACATCTACAACTTCTTTATACGATTTTGACGGCAGAAAAACTTCCGTTTTGATTGTTGATTTAAAATATAATCGGTGATGTTTTTGAGTTGAAAATGGAACGACAGGTCACAACAGGATTTCTCTATTGGGAAAAAATTACGTTTTTCAAATTCGATACGCGGCCGTCGATAAATAAATTATTTTGTGCCTGTCGGATATGTGCGTCCGCGGCCCAGGGGGGGTTAAAAGTTATGCTTAAATATAACATTGTTTTCTAATTAAACTACTATTGAACCTCGTTAATTTGAAATTTAAGAAACATAAAATAAATTTGAAATGGCAATGTGATGGCGAGATTCGCGTAAAACGCAAGATAAAACAAAAAAATTACACATGAAAAGAGGCTTTTAATTTTGTGAAAAACATGCATATTTTTGCATATTTCAAGAAATCAATACTTATTATGCTATTGCAAAGATTGCACCATTTCTAGTACTACAGAAAATAACATATGTACTGTAAAATTATTAAAGTATTGTTTTTATTTAACTTCAATTTAACAACCCCGGGTTACACTTCATAGCCTGTCTGTGTTTGCAGTGCCCGGCCATCACCCGGTGAAAAAGAGAAACTTGGCCTCGGTGACCAAGTGCCACAAATGCAACGGTTCCGGAATCATTTTCATAGGAGGCAATAAGAACAAAATGCACACTGCAAAGTTAGTACCATTATTTGTAACTACTTTGAAATCTTAAGAATACTTTTTCCAATTGGCTATTGGGGCCATCATGTCTCCCCTCATTGCCTAACATCTTTTGGTCAAGCAGCTTCCTTACTGTGGATGTTTAATTTTTTCTTACATGAAGAATGAAAAGATGGACAGAAATTAGTATGGTCATTTTTAGTCTGTCGCAAGTCCCAGGGAAAACTGTTCTCTTACGGCGAGGATTTATTCAATACAATAATTCAAGTCAATACAGTGGAACCTAGGGTTATGAATAGTCTTGCGGAACGAATTATGTTTGATCCATAGTGTTATAAACTGAAATATTATCTTCATAAGAATCCCCCCATCCAGACCCTCCCAAATGAATTCTTTATTATCAACTATTTCATGCTTAAGATCTTATACAAAACAATGAAGAAGCATAATCATAACTAAATAGGATTGGAAGTTATAAAACAAATAATTAACATAAAAACAAACATAATTTTAACTTATAAAGAAGAAAAGTCCTATTGTTTGGAAGCTCATCAGGTTTCTGTCTCAGTTAAAATCTGTCCAATGAGATTTGACTAACGCTCTCTCATTTCCCACTCGCGGCGCGTCCAGATCTTAGCCCGAGACACTTTGCTGTCTATTTGTAAACTGTGATTCTGTTCCCAAACCGAGACATTTGTTTGGTGGGTGTTCATTATCCCATTATTATTGCAGTTACGTTATAAAGCACTAAGACCATTTTGTTTATTAGCACGGAGAAACCGTTCCATTGCAATATATGCGGTGGTACATTCTCTCGCTACTCGTCCCTCTGGTCGCACAAGAAGCTGCACTCGGGAGAAAAGAACTTCAAGTGCAACATCTGCGGGCTGGCCTTCGCTAAAGCTGTCTACCTGAAGAATCACTCGAGAATACACACTGGGGAGAAACCTTACAGGTGAGCGCAGTCAGCAAATGTTACTTTTTCTTTGATTTGAAACACGCTACTATTCAATTTGTACAAAATGCAATTTTGAAATTGATATGTACTTTTTTAACACTGATACGTGTGGTTGTGAGACAAACAATTGCAGCCTGCGAAAGCGCAATCCCCTCCAGCAATATTTTTTGTTTTATTTTGAGACTATCTGTTTGTAAATTATTGCACCATCCACGAACAGAGATAATTCAGTATGCAGAAAACAATGCCTGATGTCATTGATGTTGACATACCACGCCTCCTCCTCGAGTGCGGCGAATCCCACTCCCGCGCACGGCCTGAAACGGGCAAAGTTTTGTTGGCGCAGCAGCCACTATATTAAGGGCGCCGCCGTTAGTTGATCCCGGACCACGGAACAAGACGCTCAGAGTGTCGCAACCGGAGAAGTGACAGGGAAGGAGTAGCCTTCGGGCCCACCATAAATGGAGGAACGTTTATGGTATAAGCCGATCTGGACTGTGAATCCAGGGGCTCCTCTGCCTTGGAGACGAACCGACTTTGCGGATCTTCTCCTGAATTAGACCGCCGCTACCACTGCGCAGACCTACTTGCCATGGTCGCCATCCTGTTACGGCGCTGCGCCCAATACATTGCGGCCGCCCTATGCCGCCTCCTACCTCGCGGCTGACCGCCAACGCCTCGCGTTGAGCTACACTCACGCGCCCTACACCGCTGCCGCTTCGCCGCCACAACGCCTCGCGTTGAGCAATAACTGCTCCGCGAGGGCTGTTATTGCTCTGTCCACACCGTCACCGCCTACATCGCAGCCAACCGCTCGCGTCGAGCCCCCCCCTAGTATAGTGATAGTTTTAGGATATAGTTCAGTGACTTTTGTGCCTAATATAAGTGACCGCTTTCCTTTTATCCGAGTCCACTTGATACCCCGTATCAACATAATATTCTTTTAAAGCATCTAAACATCTTATCCTACACATCATTGTACATGTTATTGCGTTATTGCGAATGTATGTACTTGTTATTGCGAAATCAGAGGGACTGAAAAATAAAATTTCATTGTATGCATTGGCGAAATATTTTTTTCCTAATATGTATATTCTGCACCTTGCAAGAAAAAAAGTACCATGGCCTTAAAAAAGATTTCAAACGATTTTGAATAAGACCCCATTGACACTTTTTTTAAAATAAGTAGTTAATGCGGTACAACATCGGTCTCTTAAAATATATATATTTAAAAAAAAAATAGAGATGCGAACATGGAATACGTGTCACATCAATATTCTTGCTATTTTCAAACTAAGCTAAACGCTTGTGCTATGTAAATAGGACTAATTTGCTGGTCTGGCGTGAGGTTTGAACCTGCGACCTTTGGATCACAAGGTGAGAGTCTAACCACCAAGCTACTCATATTGCCGCGTCAATTTTATCAATGTTACATATTGTAATCCAAATTTATGTTTCAACAGATGTAGCACCTGTGGAATGCAGTTCTCGCAATCTCCTCACTTGAAGAATCACGAAAGAACACACAGTGGAGAAAAGCCTTATGTTTGTGAAGTAAGTACATTTAAATAAAAAAAATTATTTAAAAGATTATCTAGAATAGGTAGGTATATAATTTTATGTTTTATCAAATTTATCGGAAACGAAGAAAAAATCAATTATGATTAAAATGATTCAGTAGCCTCGGAGAATATTTTCTATTTCAGACAATTTGTATATAGATTACGAATAAGAGTAAATATAATTTTATATTTTGTGTTCCGTCTCGACGCCTGGAATCCATTATGAGAGAACAGCCTGCTGTTTCGGCACTTATACACGCGTTCCTACCCCCTCTGATTCCCTGTTTGCGACAATTTATTCCCGCTGGTATCCCTGTTTCCGGTTACGTCGGCGCAACGGTTTTTCTTTCATATAACGTCGTTGTTTCGCGCCATTTGCACGCGTTTAGACACGCCAACTTTTGTTGTGATTTTTTTGTGTTTCTATTGCAACCTACCCCCTTAATTTTTGATCCCTAGGTTAACAAACATTAGACTATACAAATTTTTAACATAGTGCGACAGGACGTTGATATTTTAGTGTAAATCCCGTGAATTTCGTCAAACGATTTGTTAACAAGATGGCGGACGAGCAAGCTCCTTCGCCGGTATCCTCGAATGACGGATCTTCTTTCGAGGAACCGAGTCGAAAGAGACGCCGCGTAGCATACGACCCGCGTGTAGACCACCTGCTAAAACAGGTGACTGCTCTGACGGAGGCCTTGTTAGCGGGCGGCGCGGCTCCTGCATCAACAACGCCGCCAACGCCGGAACACGTGGCCGCGAGTGAGCCCAGCGTGGAGGACGCGAATGCGTCCTTTATTCAGCCGCCGCCGAGCCTCAGAAGGGCGAAGAATACGCTGGAGTTCGGCAAGCTCAGCACGGTCGTGAAGGAGCCGCCAGTACCGAGAGCGGACCCGAAGCGGATCGAACAGATCTCGAAGTTGCAACACTTCGATTCCGACGAGTGGTCAGGCGTTCGCTATGCGGAAACGCAGAGAACCTACGCGGCGACTCCCACATTGTGGAATTGTCGGTGAACGACGACTTGAGAAGGGTCGATAACGCGCCGACCCATACTGGCTTGCTGGAAAGATCGCTCGCCGCGCTTTCAAACGCCTTGCTCGCCCAGAGAGAGACCCTGAGAGACGGGATGCAATCGCTGGTGAATTGGGCATCCGAACCCGGCACGGATCTGTCCGCTTCGGCTCTCTTCGAGCGGATTCAGTCGATGTTCACCAACGATGCTCCGTACAATAAGATTTCGGACAACATCCTGCAGATTGTGTGCGGCAGACGGGCAGAGTGTATACTGAACCGGAGAAAGGCCATATTGGAGGGCTTCAAAGACCCTTTCGTGCGAGAAGGTGCGGCCAAAATCCCTCCCAGCTCGGGATACTTGTTCAATAGGGAAGAGCTATCGGCGTATATCCTAAAGAACGGGGGCCAGGAGATGGTGATGGTCTCGCCCGCAACCCGAAACCTGGCCCAACCGTCAACATCTCAGCCCCAGCCGTCAACTTCTCGTCGAGCTCCGAACCAGGGATACCTCCAGTCCCGTTAGCCCTTTCTGCCGGAGCCGAGGAACAGGGAGCGAGGCCCAGGGAACCCGAACAGGAGACCTATCCGGAAGGCAGACCACGGCCGAAAACCCGCTGGTGACCGTAGCCGTAGAGGTAGAAAATGACGCGAGGCTGAACAACCAGTTCTGGGGAGGACGCTTGAGGAGGTTCCAAAGCAAGTGGAAGGAGTTCGGGGCACCACCTATAGTGCTGAGAATCCTCAAGGGCGCGAGAATCCCCTTTGTGGCCAAACCTCTGTTAGTCTTCCCCACCAGGCAGCTGTTGAGCAGCTTCAGCACGAAGGAGTCTCGAGACATGTCGAGTCACATTCAGGCCCTGAAGATGTCAGGCGTGCTGGAAAGAGCAGATCATTCTCCGAGCTTCATCTCAAATCTGTTTCTAACTCCGAAGTCGGACAACTCCCTAAGGCCGATATTCAACCTGAAGGCGTTGAATGCCTTTGTGGAGGCGAAACCCTTCAAGCTGTTCAACCACTTTCGGGTCCCAGACTTCCTCCAGCCCAAAGATTGGTTGGTGAAAATCGACCTAACCCAGGCATACTTTCACCCACCAATAGCGGAATCGCACCGAAAGTTCCTGAGACTGTACTACCAAGGGGAACTTCTCCAGATGACCTGCCTGCCCTTTGGCCTGTCATCAGCCCCGAGAATGTTCGCAACGCTGTCAAACTGGCTAGCGGGACTCTTGCGGAAGAGAGGAATAAGGACCGTAGTCTACCTGGACGACTTCCTTCTGGCCAATCAGTCAAGGGACCTGCTAGCGACCCAGGCAGTAGAGACGGTCAATCTGTTCCAGCATCTGGGTTGGTGCATCAACCGCGACTAGTGTGTCCTTATACCTACCCAAGAGCTGGAGTTTCTGGGCATAACTTGGGACACCGAAGCCAACCAGAAATCCCTCTCGGACTGCAAGTGCTCTGGCCTTCGCCAAGTACTGCGCCGCCCGATCGAGGCCGGCAGTTGCTCCCCCAAGCAGGTTCTAGGCCTCTTGGGGAGACTCAACTTCGCAAACTTCGCCACCCCTCGGGGTCGTTTGCATTGCCGAAGACTTCAGAGATTCAGCCGCCAGCTGCAGAGGCACGAGCCATCCAGACAAGTGGAGCTTCCTGCCGCGGTTCGGCAAGACCTAGAGTGGTGGTTGGAGGCCGTAGGGGAGTCCTGCCCAATACACGAAGCCCCTTCTCCCACTTCCTGACTACAGACGCAGCGGACGCAGGTTGGGGCGGCCAGGTGGACGACAAGACGATATCAGGCCAGTGGTCCCCAGAGCAGATGCGGTGGCATTCCAACCAGAAAGAAGCCTTCGCTGTTTACGCAGTGATCAGGGATCACGCTTACCTGCTAAGAGGAACGAAGACCCTACTGCAAACAGACAACAAGACAGTCGTGGCTTACATCAACAAGGAGGGGGGGACAAGATCAGTGGGCCTTCTGAAGATAACTCGAGACCTCCTAGAGTTTATCGACCAGCAGGAAATATCTCTGACAGCGCAGTACATTCCAGGGAGATATAACGGGATTGCGGACCGACTCTCTCGGGGGACACCACTCCCGGAATGGCACCTCCTGGAACCAGCGACAGAGGAAATATTCCGAATATGGGACGTCCTCAGATCGACCTCTTCGCATCGGCCACCGCCCATGTGGTGCCAAACTACGTGTCGCTAGACTCAACCGATTGCTCGGCCTCCTATCTCAACGCATTCAGTCAGCATTGGGATTACGAGCTGGCCTGGGTATTTCCGCCGCCGAATCTCGTCCCAAGAGTACTGGCGCACTTGAACCTGGCAAGAGGCACCTTTCTCCTAGTTGTGCCAAGATGGGAGAAGACATTCTGGAGGGCCGATCTCAAACAACGAGCAAAGGGAGGGCCAATAAGCGTAAGAGATCTGAAGAGCGTCCTGATCGATACGTCGACAGGGTTTCCCCCACCGAGGGTGTCGGACCTCCAACTGGAAGTTTGGAGAATAGCAGTGGGTGGGAACAGGCTATAGCGGATTGGAGCCAGGAGGAACAGCAGCTGTTCAGATCTGGCTGGAGAGGCTCAACGCTGAACACCTACACGCCGGCCTGGGATAGGTGGCAGCGATGGTGTACCACGCATTCTGTCCAACCTCATAACCCTCCCCCTGCAACAGTGGCAAGATATCTGGCCAACCTGTTCATCCACGAAGGGCTAGCCCCTCGAACAATATTGGTCCACAAATCGTCAATCGTATCCTTCCGTGGCCCAGCTCTTGATGCAGATAAGATTAGCTCGAACTTCCTCGTCAGGCACGTCCTTAAAGCCATCTCGGTTTCTGGTGGATGCACTGATAGACTCCCGATCTGGAACCCCCGAGTAGTGGGGGAGTGGCTA
>JADDOH010004556.1:0-12237 GCA_016648135.1 Agrypnia vestita
ATTTATTTTTCTGAAGTGTTTCTGAATCAATCAACTTAACGACCATCATGTTGTTTCTCCATAGGAGTAGGCAGAGAAATAGAATACCCCGGCATATCACTTTTGCCTCCTTCATTTTCAAACAACTTCATGCACGCTCTTCGGTTATTTGATTATTTGACAGCGCCGTCCCCAATATTTGGTTTGCTGATCATGTCAGTTTTTTGTGGATGACCTCTGTTCCTGTTAAGTTCAACACTCTGATTTATTTTCTTTACTACTTTTTTCCCACTCATACGGTTCCATATGATCGTACAATATCAGAAATATTTTTTTATTTTTTGTACTATGCTAGCATTTAATGTATTCATTAAACTCTATTATATCATTAAACTAATTTATTAATTAAACTCTATAGTATATGAGGGCTATAAAAGCGAACTCAGAAATATCCAAATAATTAATTCGAGATAGTATAAGAAATATAGCTCTATTTCTTTCAAAACTATCTTTCCAAATCATTATTAAAAGCAAAGATAGCAATCAACCCCCAAAGATGTGTCGCGTGAAAAAATTTTCGCTTTATACTAAAGTTAGAGTGGATATGGATTTTAGACTTAAACATCTTAGCAAATACAGGAATATACAATTATGTAAATAGCAAAAGCAGCAATCTGAACTTTTGGTAGCAAACACAGCATCTAAATTTGAATATTGTTCATTTATTTAAACATATATATATATACAAAGAAAACTGAGGTGGCAATTTTCTGCGTGTAGTTTTCTGAGATATTCTGCCGTATATATCTGACCTCCCATTGTAGAATCCAACATCAGGGAGGGCTAATGTGCTTTGACGTAGTCATTGTTTGTGGCGATAGCTTTCATAGATTCCAGAGAAATTTCCTTGAGTAGTGACACATTTTTTCTGTTTGTCTTGAAAATCTCAGTGGGATATTGCTGCCTTTGCCATTATACCCCTCATATTTAACTAATTTTTAACACTTATGTTGTTTTAATATTTTTATTTCTATATTATTATTTCTATATCTTATTCGTATTAAAACGTCATATTATGATCAATACATACCAACCACGATTTATCGGCACTATGCTGAAAATATGAAAAAATACTTGATCTAATATTTGATATTGATATTTCCTCATATGAATAGTGAAGATGTGAGGTCTCGACCGCCTCACCGGGGTCCGAGAACGGCATTCCTCGAAATGTGAAATCCGCTCAGTCCATCGAGCGGCCCCGCCACCCCGACCTGCAGTCCAGGGCCGACCCACATCAAGTAAAGTGGAATTTACAGCCTTGGAACACGGAGCGGATGGAATTTTAAATATTCCAGATAGGCGCACTTTATAGTTACCATCGGGGTCAGCCGACCCGCTGCTGGGGTTAATTTGTTTACCTGGGGGTAATAAACAGCGGCCCACGGATCCGGGCCAAGTATAAAAGTTCAATTGATTAACTTTACTTTTCGGTTAACCCAAAAAGTGAATCGTGGAGCTGAGCTTAACTTATATTTCATGTTGCAAGAATCCGATTGGTTTAAGTAACATTCTTAATACACATAATGTGTCATTATATTCAAAAACGCCTTTCAGCCATTTAATTAGACAGTCGGCCGTCATGGGTGGAGCCGTCGTTTGAAATAAGTTAAAAGTACGGTCTTTCTTCCAATCTTACACAGTGGTCCCAATCGCAAGAGGATAGAAACTCTGGAAATGTGGAGTTGGTGACGCATATCGTGGACAGCCCGAAAAATAAATGCCTCGATCATAGAGAAAAAAACTTCAAACAGTCTTTCTTCAACGATACAGCTCCTAATTCTAGGTATTATGGTCAGGTTTTCAAACATAAGGACGCAGTGGTATGTGATTTTAGGATGTATGGAAGGAATCTGATATTATGGAAAGTCACCAACACGATTGATCGACCCGACTGAAAAATAATATGGCTTTTCTAATCGGTTGTCGAGAAAATAATTGTAGCCGATATGAAGGCCAACGACCGGAAACCTGATGTTATTTATATGATATAATAATATAGTATTTTATGTATTCAACGTAAAATAATAAACTTGTATAATATAAATTGATAATAAATATCTAAATTGTAATATGTTTTGTAAGAACATACACAATATCTGCAGGACATTAAATTTGGTTGCTCTATATTGTCCAACAATAGTCATAGTGTTATAATATCCGTAAATACAGTAATACCAATCAGTAAGAGTTTTGTATAGTTAGAGTGCACATTTTCATTGAATCATATATTTAAATTCTTCTTTACTGGCACTACAGCCCAAATAGAGACATGGACTCTACATTTTTCGCTTCCATTTTAAATGAATAATGGTTATTTTATTTGTGTCGATTATTTATTAATCAAAATTTCTCATATTTTATACATGTTCATTATTTATTCATAAAAACTGCATCCTTAATTGATCCGTGAAATGCCGTGCAGTCTATATACAGTATAAGCCGGAAAGTCCAGCAAACCTAAAAATAAAAGTAACCGGTGCGTAGCTCTTATGTTCTTGGTAGGTATTACAAATGTGGCGCATTTGCATCTTTACTCCAGAAATATGAATCTTTAAATATATTTGTTACTTTATATGAGCTTATATTTCATGATCGTGGAAAAACGTGGTATCAATCATTTGAATAAGTAGAACATATAAGTAGACTTATTTATCAAAATTTTTAGAATAATTTTATTTTTTATACTGTGTTACAAACATGTTACATTTTCTAATAGTTAAAGGGTTTCATGGGTTTTGAAGGTTTCACTGTAAAGAAATAATTATTTTATTCAAACTTTTAAGTATATAAAAGAGCATTATTCAAAATTTTAAGTAAGTATATAAAAGAGCAATATTCAAACAATACTTTTATAAAATTTTCATTAAAAAATATGAAAATCCATTAGGACCTGGTTGTCAAAGACCCTTAGAAAAAATTTCCTCGCGATTGTAGTTTTATTTGAAATCATAAAACCAAATACTTTCTGTTAGTGTTCTAGTTCATTATGAATGTAGCTTGTGCTTAACTGAATGATTAAAAATATGATATTTGAATTTTTGGCAGAATTTTATGCAAAAAAGTACAATTTTCGATAGATTTTCATCAAATAAAATAAATAATTATCAAATAAGAAAAATGAACTTCATTAGATCACTAGACAAACATGTCTAAGAGAAGTATACAAAATTTCAATAAAATCGGTGCGTTATTTTTTGAGAAATCATGTCCACCGACTCCAAAAATAGAGTTTTGAGAAAAAATCAATTAATGTTTTAAGTAGGAATAAAACGGAGAATTTTGTTTTTACACTTACATAGAATTGTTGATTCCAGGTCCATAAAGCAAAGATCCTGCTACAGCTGCCTTGTCTAGGCATCCTTTTGCTCTTGCCTAAAACGATTTCTTGCCTCTCGAGAAAGACAAACAACCAATAGCTAAGCAGCTCAGGTATATAGTCTCGATATACCTGAGACGCTCCGCCTGGCCGAATCTAGTGAGAGAATTTTCACGACTCTCCCTCCTAGAGTTTTACTCCGATTGACTTGAAACTTTGGGAAAATGTTCTTAACATATTGGCCTATTCGCGTCAGAGTGCTTCTTTACCTTCTCGGGTGTCCCACAAGGATCTAACCTGGGTCCATTGTTGTTTTCGATTTTTATTAATAATATAAAAAATGTAATCTTAAACTCGCGCTTTCTGTTATTTGCGGATGACTTAAAGCTTTTCTTAAAGGTATCAACTTTGGACGATTTTCGTCTTCTCCAAGCAGATATATCAAATATATGTGAATGGGGAAGACGAAATAAACTTTTGTTTAATGTTTCCAAGTGTTCGGTTACATCCTTCACTAGGGCCCAAAAAACTCTATTTTTTCGCTACAAAATGAACGATCAAAATCTGACAAGAACATCAAATGTTAAAGATCTAGGTGTTAGATTTGTAAGCAACCTAACATTTCACGATCACATAGAGACGATCAGTGGTAATGCTTTGAGAATGTTAGGATTTGTTCTGCGTACTGCCAGGGTTTTCGAGAATACCCGCGTACTCAGAACTCTTTACAACTCCTTGGTGCGGAGTAGACTCGAGAGTGGCTCGATGATCTGGGGGCCACATGAGGGCAAGTACTCTCTTATGGTGGAGAAAGTCCAAAAGAAGTTTCTGAGATATCTCTACATGAGAGAGTACGGGCATTATCCTTGGCTTTACCCAACCGAGTTTCTCCAGGGTATGCTTGGCTACAATAGTTTAGAGACTAGAAGGAATGTGTATTTGATTACACATTTTTATCGATTGTTGCGCGGTATGATCGATAATCCTGAAATTATGCAGAGCATTGGTTTGTATGTTCCTGATAATTACACTAGACATCGTCAGCATAGATTGTTTCACATTCCAATATACAGGACCAACCTGCCGATGGTTATGCCTGTTGGAAGAGCCACAGCTATGCTGAACAAAATTGCTTTGGGTATTGATATATTCCATGTGTCTGAGGGGGTTTTCCGAAGCGGGATTCTCCTACACCTTTGACCAGATTTTATGTTATTTTTAATTTATTAAATACTTTCATTTTTGATATATACTTCCTAATATGTATGCCTTAAACATTTTGTTTGTCATGTACATATTATCGTGAAATAAATTGAATTGAATTGAATTGAATTGAAATTGAATACTGTTAGGTAAAAAAGTAAAATAAAAACGGATTTTTTGAAATTTCCAAACACACCACAAACATAAAAACATTGTTGTATTTTAATAGCACTTTAACAAAGTATAATATAATCACAAGACACACAATAAAAACAACTGTTTCTTTCGTGAAAAAATTCGTGAAATATTAAATGACTTTTCAAAACATACAGGTAATAAAAGCACTACTTTTGTTTTCTTCTTCTTCGTTAGCAGCGGAGCAATCGTGGTCTCTATGACAATGCTGGCACCATAGCCAAAACTATTTGGCGCCATCTGCTCTAATTTGTAACATTCTTGATGGCATGGCGTCCTGAATTGGCTCTTGGTTGGAAACTTCACCAGATCCGTCCGCGCGGCTGGATACTAGCTCTGCATTATACTACCGTCTCAACCTTGAATCCATGTCCAAAGAATTTCAGTATGGGTATTTATATTGTTGAAGATAGCTGTTTCTCAATACTCATTTCTATTAAATGTACATTTTTATAAAATTTAACTGTTTTTCTTTGAGATCTCCATGGGATTTATAACTTATGACGGCAGCACCACAATTCTAACGCGTCTATCTTCCAGGGCTATTGTTGTGTGAGTCCTATTGTCTTAGACCTATACAGAAATATTATGAAGACTCGTGTCCTGACAATGCTCACTTTACCTTACTTTCCTTTGACCCTGTGATTGGTTCCTGTCTTGCCAATTTTTCTTCAAATTGACCACCGCTGAACGGGTCATGTCATTCCAATTGTTTAAAGATTCCGTAATAAGAACAAATATCGATGATTTTTTTTAATCATTGAAAAATGTTAATCTCGTTTCTTTATTTATTTTGTATAACTTTATGTGGATACTATAATTTAACATATATTATCATTGTACTCTATATCATGCTTTACAAGAATGAAATGTGAATGATTATTTCAATGCTTAATTATGTCTCAAAACATAAAAGATCTTTATTCTGCGCACGAAATTCATTTCTTGTAGAGGAGCATCACGGCATTGTTAAGTATTGAATATTATCATTATTATTATTATTTTATTTTTTTTAAATAGAGATGCGAACACGGAATACGTGTTACATCAATATTCTTACTATTTTCAAATTAAGCTAAACGCTTGTGCTATGAAAATAGGACTAACTTGCTGGTCTGGAGTGAGATTCGAACCCGCGATCTTTGGATCACGAGGCGAGAGTCCTAACCACAAGACCAACAAGCTATTATGTAAGCTTTTTAAAAATGTTTAAAAAAATTGCAATTTAAAATCACCTCAACAGTATACAGAACATATTTAATGGTAATTAGAATTAAACATGTGCGTAGTAAGAGCGTTTTCTAAAGCCTACTTTTCCACACTTCGACAGATTTTGCGTACCGAGAAGTTCGCGGCATTTATTTACGGCCGCCTCCGCGTATTTCTGTTACGTGAAATTCCTTAAGCTCGAGAAAACTCTCAATAGACTTTTCGAGTGCTCGCAAAAGGGAAAATGTTTAACAAAACGTGGGGATTAAATTTTTTTACTTAAAAAGCTGCGAGACGTACTCGAGTGACGGGCCGGAGGAAGGGAAGATCGTGGCCGTGACAGATGCGTACATGTGAGCCATTGTACTGTCACCTGCAGAGCGCGGAACAACTTCGGCGTAAATACACTCGGAATATCTTTCTTGCCATTTTTAAAGCGGGAAAATGCTCGTAGTTCTGTCTCGAGAAAAGTTCTACGTGAAAATGTATCAACTGTTTACTCAAACCGCGGCGTCGGAAAGAGCTGTTATTTTAGGAGCTGCGATAAATGAAAATGCCATTTGTGCGATTTCTTCTGGAAATAATATTGTGAATCGGAAATTTAAGTTAGAATCCGTATAACAGATTCTTACACGATAGTTAAAACAAAGTTTTTCATTTAAAAACACATTTTTCTCAACTGTAGCTTATAATAACAGTATACACCTTGTCGGTTATTACCTACTTTAATTCTTGTGGGAATACGTATTCTCAATAATTATATTTGCTTCTTCAATAAATGCAAAGTCATTTAGTTGTGAATTATTAATATAATTTATAAGAATATACTTTGTTTACACTACAAATTTGTTAAAAATACCGACATGTTTCGGGGCCAGTAGTCCTTTCATCAGTACTTTATTATTTAGTACTTAATTATTTATTCATCTCCCATTTATTTATTTTGTAAATGTCTGTAAAACGATTATTAATTTTTAGTATACGTTTTAACTATACTGATGATGATTGACCCCGAAACATGTTGATATTTCAAATTGGTGATGTTAACAAAGTATATTCTTGTTAATTAAATTAAATTTGCGTTATATGTATCTATCTTGGAGAGAGTGATATCCATATTTTTTAACTAGCTAGCATATAGCTGCCTTGGAAAAGTTATACAAAAAAGCGTACATTGTCAACCGTCTCATAACTTTCAATTCAATGAGGAGCAAAAATTATTTTAATATTTTATAACAGTTTGTGTTTCTTACAGTTGATTTATTTTCTGTAAACAATTAAACGTGTAGTGTAATTGTTTATTTGCAGTATTTCACTATAAATGTTCCCAGTTGCTCTGTAAATCAAACATCAATTATCATTGAAAGATTTGGCAGATACTTCGTGGTGCAACATTATAATTTAAAATATGTTTTATTTTACTTTGTAATACACACACAATATGAGTTATTAAATTACAACTATAGTTTCGAGAGGAGCAGTCCCTCTCATCATCAGGTATAGATAATAACTAACTTAAATACAAAATTTATCAATCTAATTGGGTAGGTCAGGGGGGTCAGGGGGGCGCGCGGCAGGGAAGGGTATTTTTTTCGCCGAACAGCTCTAGGAGTGGTGAAGTGGACTGAAATGTGATATTATTTATTAATGTGTTTCCAGAATTTAAATTTTTTAGGATTTCAACGGTTTCCAAACTATTCATTATCCATCGTCTATGAGGAACCGAGTGGAGTAATTTTAATTTGTGACTATCGAAAGAATGATTGGTGTTAATTATATGATTGGCAAATTCGGAGAAATTGTTATTTTTTAAGCAGCGGCGATGTTCTTTTATGCGTGTATTTAAGTTTCTAGTGGTTTGGCCCATATACTTTTTGTCACAATCTCCGCAAGTTATTTCATATATCCCACTTTTTTCTAACATACCTATTTTTGTTTTTGAATTTAGAAGAATTTTACCAATATTATTGTTTGTGTAATAAGCTGGTCTAATATGAGTAGTTGAGTCATAAGAAAAAATGTAAAATTATAACTGCTACAATTCCTATTCAAATGATTATAGTATCTAATATTTGTGTGAGACAAACTGTTCAATATCAAAAAAAGATCTTTGAAATCATCACTTGTTTATTTTTTATTAATTTTACAATTGACCTGGGTCCACTGGACCCACCTCATTAGTTAAGTTACATTCTTCCACTTCATTAGTTAAAGGTTAATACAAAAATTATTAAAATCTTGCACAAATTTGAAAAATATATCTTTTGTAAGGTTGGTTGTAATCATTTTTTTTACTTGCATTAAAGCGAATGAATTTTTAATATTTCATTTAAGTTACTGTAGTAATGGTCCAACGCTTTACAGAAAATAAGTCAGAAATATTCCAAAAGAATTGGAAACTTTGATGCCGCTTATCTCCGTAAAAATCAATATTTCACCCAAGCATAAAAAATATTTCTATTCAACATTGATTGAAGAAAACTTCCCTAAAGTTTCTGCTACTAGCTACGAGACTCCCTGTATGCAATCATGTCCACAGAAATGCCAAAGATATTTTTTCAGCGTTTTTAGGTTTTCACGGCCGTTCAGATAGTGTTTCGATCTCTCTGGTAGATAATTCGGATCGTATTGCAGGTTCCATCATCAGGAATGATTTTATCAATTTTTTTTTGCTCACTATAGCCCACTTAGCTCACTTTAGCTCGTGGTGTAATAAAATAACATTGGAAAAATATGTTTTATTCCAAAGATGTAGAGATATAAATGGTAATGTATATTGATTCGAAAAGGACATCGACACGGTACGACATAATAAGTTAATTGAGATAATAAAATCAACAAGCATTAAGGCAGGAAGGAAGATAAAGATTGTCGCTTCATTGCAAACTTATACTGTAATCAAAAGGCAAATGTATGAGTACGCGCATTAGCGCAGAAGCTGAAATTCAACGAGGCTTAAGATAAAGTTGTATTTTTCGCCCACTTTTATTCAACATGTATGCTGAAAATATGTTTGCACAAGTCCTTCGGAATGTTGAAGAAGTCATTCAAATAAACTTACATTTTGACATTTTGGCACTCAATCATACCGGGATACTTGCAAAATATGCATAACTAAAGCGTTTGAAATGTAAATTTCAAACATTAAAGTGTCATAACTTTTTTTTTAATAATTGCCTCCCAATCAATTTGATTTAATTTTTGAGATCAGGGCATTCGATTATAGCGGAGTACCTTTCCTTGAAAAAATCGGAGTAGCCAAATCTTCAATTGCACCGAATATCTTTTCAGAGCTGCTATATTTAATCGCCGAATATCCAACACAATAGCAAATTTCTATGACACTTGACCAAGAAATAGTTAAATAGATATATTTAGAAAAGCTCTACATATTGTATGCACTTGACACTTTTGTATTAACAACAAATTTACTTGACAATATTAATAAAATATATTAAATAATACATTTAAAACACGGTCTATAAATCGACGATAACAACCAACTGTCGGACAGACGGCGAACGGGGTCAATTCACATAAATTGTAACAATAATAATTGAATATCTTCTGGTGGAAAGAATTGCTCGCATTGCCGTGGCGTATTGCATCTGTCGCGGGAAGCGTTCTTTGCTTTGCCGACTGTCGCAGGTCGCAGGGTAAGCATTTGTTATTCCGCGAACATAACATTCTTTTTATTATAATCATTAAAATTTGTAGAGATTATTCATGATAATCATTAAAATGAAAGGAATTTTTATGTCTTCTAATATGTTTGCATATATGTTTTCTTGCTCGCTACAATGTAAAAGCCAATTCCACAAATAATATTGATCCTATTATTAAAACATACAAGTCGTCTTTATTTTATTTGATACCATTTTAATTTTTTTTAATACTGAATATTTTCTAAATGGTTTTGACGCAAAAATGCTAATTTGTACGTAAAATTTTTTTGAAATATAAAAAACAGAATTGATTATAAATATTTATATTAGAGTTGTTATCGTTTCTTCAATAATTTATAATGGAAACATGTCAATCATAAGTAGACTTGTAGTGGAAATGAGATAACTGGCGCAAATGTTACAAACCCATCTAAAAGTATGCAAACCCAATCCGAACATAATCAATTAAAAAGAGTCGCGAAGGTAGTTGTTGTTGAAGGTAGTAGTAGAAGGTAGCCATATTGAACGAATGAACGAGAGAATGCTAAGTATGACGAGTAAATATATAGTAAGACGATTGATGGCACCAGAAATAGAGAATGTACGTGGAAGACCTGGCATGGTCAGATGTACGTGGAAGACCTGACATGGAAAAGACGATTGATGGCACCAGAAATAGAGAATGTACGTGGAAGACCTGGCATGGTCAGATTAAACGGGTACTGGAAGATAGTCTTGACTTAAGTTTAAAAAACCAACGAGTTTTCATGTTTGAATTTGGTTAAGGCGAGATTTGTGTACGGCCTTCCCTCTCTCTCTAACCTTGTACGAAAAATAAAATGTAGTTATCAACTCTTAATAACATAATCTAAGCCAAATAATATATCATAGGATACTATGGTATATTATAGATAAACACTGATCATCTTCTTAATTTCATGGATCAGTTACCTAATATTTAATATGTTGATTTTTTATTATATTTTTTTTAATGCCTAATTTTCTCCCGACCAATTACATATATTTCTGTACAAAATCATGTATAAAAATATCAAAAGCAGGTATTGTATTGAATTATACGTGAATTTGAATACAGCCTGAAATAAAAACATTATAATACTGATATCTCTTGAATTACCACAACGTGGATGTTTCAAATTATTCAGTTCCCTTGAGGGGAGTTTGGTCCTCAACGCATCATATTACAAATCATTATACTCAACCGAGCCGCAAATTTAAATCTCTTAGTTACGCTGGATTTTATGGAAAAATATTTATGACAAATTTGATTCATTTTCATTTAAAGAAAAGCCTATATATATATATATATCTGACATCTATGAGGGATGCTTTTGATTTTGTTCCATTTAAGCTCTTCGTCTTCTTCTTCTCTTGCCTCTTGCTTCAATACTATCTCGTATCCAATAAACAATATTGATATCGCTGGCATTCGCTTAAATCGAATTTACTGTCACCGTAATTTCGTGTAAAGTCCGTAAGTTAAGAGCGCAGACCATGATAGGAAGAGTTGAAAACTCCTATGCGGTGCAGGGTCCCCGACCCAATTAGATAAGGGGAAGAAAAAGAAGAAGAAGAAGAATATAATACATAAAAACATAAACGTATTACACAAAACAGTGTTAAAAACTCATAGCGGTAACATAGTAATACAATAAAATAATAAAACACCAATATTTAAATATGAAAGATAAGCGGAAAAATATCCACCCATAGCAAAAATATTTGATTATCATTCGGAAATGTTATTCAACTTGGGTAAGTACCTGGATAAGTACATATCATATGTAATGGATTAATAGATTAAAAAATAAAAGTAATTATCCAAAAAGCATCAATATTAAAAAAAAGTATTAAATTAGAATGTACTGGAGTATAGATTTATAGGAAATATACAGTATAAACTTATAAGAAACATTATTTTGGAAGAAGAAATAGATAGATAAAATCTATGATTCAGTACATTCTAAAGTAATAAACCTCAGTGAAAACATTTTTCTAATTTTATGGATATTGATGCCTTTGCTTTTATACCTCATATAGCGTTTACGTAAGACCATATGTGGGGTATAAAAGCAAAATCAGTAATATCCAACAAATTTAAAAAATGTTTGAATGTAGTCACCGAGGATTCATTATTTAAAATATTTATTTATTTATTTATTTATTTATTTAATGTTTATGGAAGACCAACAGCACAAAAAAAAAGCATAGAAAACATTGATACAATATAGATGGCCAATTACAGGTCTCCACATTTAGAAATATACTTATATTACTTAAATATACTTATATACTTATATTACTTAAAAATTTAACCTTCCAAAATCCTATAAATATTTGCTATAAGTGCTGTGTGTCGTATAATTCGGTATATTCCAAATTAGTAACCCTCGACGACTGCAATATTATTTTTTGGGTACCTATTGCCTTTTTTTGCATAAGCCTTTGCTTTTATACCCCACATAACATATATAATACAAGTAGCTGAGTAGTCAGTAGCTAGTATGTAAAACCATCCCCTAGTCATATGATGGTCAGGGATTCAATCTTCAATCTAGAAGTTCTATTTTCATAGCACAAGTATTT
>JADDOH010004557.1:0-58675 GCA_016648135.1 Agrypnia vestita
CTTATTACTTTATTTAAGGTTAGTGTCCACATGAAAGAATTGAATAGAGACACCACAACGTGTTGTCATTTTATACACACAGAAATACAACTAGGATTGCGGGAAAGAAATACATATACATAGACATACGAGTATTATTACTTATTTTCTGAGCATTTTGTAATGTATACTTGTGTTGGTTAAATCTTGTGGGTTTTTTCTCCATGTGCCTTATGGAGTGGAACCATGGACGCTGATGGAAAGAGAGGAAAAAACTTAAATGGTTCAAGATCATTGTCTATAATTGTCTGAGAAGCATCCTCCAAAGGTACATCCAACACGTCGCCCGAAAAGAATGTAACATATAACCTGGTGAAGCTGGTAGTGACTGAAATGCCAGCGAATGGCAAACCATCGCTTACCCGCAACCGTTTTATGAAGGAAAGCTCCCGCATCAGTCCTACTCATTCGCCGCATTGGTATTCTTTATGCTCATGGCAACCACGCCGCGGCGCAGCACAGTAGCAATGCTGCGTAGAGTGTAAAATGTATTTATTACGTCAAACGTTATTTTTTTATAAATCAGGTGTACACAAATTCGACTAACATATTATAATTCATTAATAATTACATGCAATAATTACAAAGAAAATGGCCAAAAAAGTAAAAAAAAAATTCAACAGGTTTTCTTCAAGTAAATCAAATATAGTCTGTAGTAAGTGTGTGTATGAGTGTGCCTGTGAGTGTGAGTGTATGTGTGTGTATGTGTGCGTGAGTATGTGTGTGCACGCACGCGAGTGTGTGTGAGAAGAAATGTTTCACCCCGCAAGCTTACCCCTAATAGAATAATCAATAAACTGCTTAAAACTTAAACAATTCATATTCATGTTTCGAAAAAATGACAGTAGGAAATGTGCACTATAATTTTTTGAATATAGTGATTTGAATTTAATAGATATTGTCATTTTTAACGCAATTTCTTTCGAAAAAATTTAGTAGTATTTTCCATCATGACCACTGCGGATTTTCAATTTCCTTTTATTATACGGGATAAACAGATGTATTGAAATGATAAAATAAATTTTTAATTTAAATATAGATGTGTTTGTCACATCAATATTCTAACATGATTTAGACTGATAGACCCTTTGTAATGACATTAGTGTTACTATGCTGATTTCCTGGAACACGGATCCGAGACCCAATCTCTCAGTTATATGGCAAGCACTTGGTCTCGTTCATCACTGGGCGAAGCAAACTGTGTAACACACGTAGACCCATTGACGTATTACAATATAGACACGTTATTCCCATACTAGCCGGCTTTCATGTGTAGCAAATATTGCATTGAAAGAGAACAAAAATGCTCTGCGTGTAGACAGAAAAATCAGGTAATTTAAAGTCACGTGACTATAAATAACATACCTACTCATTCTTACAATAGTGTACGATTCTCTGTTCTTTTTTCCGCGGGACTTTTTTTTGGCGTAGCGTCGCGCCCGATCACAAAGAAGGTCCGTTCGATAACGAATGCAAGTAAGGCAATTACCTTACTTTTGAGTTGCAAAATTTCACGCTTGTAACGAATCTACAGTTTATTATATCATTGCGTAGACCCATGTGACCGTTCGCGCATGCGCCTATAACGCGAGCTCTGACATAATCACAGACATTATAATAAATTTATTACTCACTACTCGCACACCCCTAAAAATCACGGGACATAACATGACAATTGCAGGATTTTGTGGCTGAAAATTCATGAATAGTAAAATTTTTTTTTTTTAAATTGACTTCATTCGCTTAAACCTAAACCTAAATATAATAAAATAATAATGTAAAAATGTCAAGGCCATGTAGGGCGAACCCTGCGTATTGATTGACGTATCACACACACTAGGACGACAGTGTTGTTGTAATTCCAGCAAGTTACGGACGTTATAGGCAGACAACGAAATTATTATATTTTGATTTTATTTATTTTTTCTGAATCAGGGTGATTTTATATCACATTTAAAGTTGGACTATGCCCGTCTCACTAGAAGAATCTGTGTTGACATAGGAATAGTTTATAATTTTGATTTACAATTTTGATATTACAAGTGTCCAATATACAAAAAAACTAGTTTAATTATTTGGGTATATGCATAAAAAATAAAAGTTCACAAAAAATAGTCAAAAAAATGCAAATGTATTCATTAGAGAAGGTACAGTAATTAGTAATTTATATAAGGGCGTATATTTGTTTGGGTCTGAGCACCAATTTTGTTTCGGCCCATATTTTTAATCCAGGTTTTTATTAGATTACTAGCTGAGCCCGCGCGGCTTTGCACGCGTAGATTTTGTAGTAACTTTTAGTTATATTTTATTAATTTGTTTAATAAACTTAACATACAGTTTTTTGTTGTTGCGTACTTTTTATATAAATTTTTAAATTCTATAACTTTTCTATAGAAAGTATTTAAATATATCTCTTACCGTTAAGGCAGTTTTTCATCGACTTTAGTTGTAAAATAGGTCACCACAAAAAGCTATTTTATTTTAATGGGATAATATATAGCTTATATCGACTCTAAAAGTCCATTATAAATATTGGTGAAGAATCTTTATATATTAGAAGTAAGATATTTCAATAACATTACGGAGGTTAGTTATGATCAGAAGAATGTTAGGTGATAATGAATATTTTTACAAATAGACTTTAAAAAATATGAGACAAAAATATACGAGTCTGGAAGGCCAGAAAGAAAGCGGGCGATCTTCAACTCAATGGACTAACCAGATCAAAGATGCTACTAATTATTTTATCACAATGTCTATCCGAACTGCGGAGTGCAGAGAAAGGTGTACTAAAATTGTCAAAGATATCATTCATACACAACTTGGGAATCACTGTACTTAGTAATGAGGAAACCTCCCAGAAGTACCATACTATATATACCGGTGAAATGTAGATATGGTTAATGATATATCAAAGCAGAAAGAAAATTGAATGCGACGATGATTGAGTAAGATATAAATACCTAAATACCGTAAAATCACGTTAGGCCCTAAACGAAATAAAAAGAGATTTTTTCGTGTACAGCGAATGTGGAAAACTAATTTTAAAAATATTTTAAAAGCCTGAAAGACGCTAGCGACAAGTGAAAAAAGGTGAAATCAAATAAATCTACTTTTAAAGAATGTAAAATCAAGAAACCTAAAGAAGCGTCGTACTATGGCCTAGCATGACAAAACAATCATTTTCTTGAAGGAAAGATTTATAGAAAATCTAATGTAGCGACAAGCGTAGATAAATAAAAGTGTTGTGAAATGACGCGGGGCGACATTCATTAATCGTGAGTCGGGTTCGACTCTGATGCTGAACGATATCCTCCTGTGACGTCTCAGTAGTGCGTGTACAATGCGAGCTCGTTGACATCTTTAGCTTTGACTTTCTTTTCCACCATTCGGATCCACGCGATCCGCTGTGAACCTTTGAAAAAAATGTAGAATTGTAGAATTTGGAAAATTTGAAGGCTACGATAGGTAGTCATATTTTATGTATAGGTACGTTTAATGCATGCAATGAATATTTATAAGACACATCCTCAAAAATAGCAAAATGATTTTTGAGTGACATTATTAATTATATTTACATGACTTTTGATATTCTTATTATAAAAACATTAAGTCCGTAACATTTAATGTCTGTATTTTTACTACAACAATATTGTTTATGCTTACTGAAATACAAAAAAATATCCAAAAAAATCTGTCTCTCTAGTAATCACGCTTCAACACTGTTCAAATATATATTCATAAATGTCAAACCAAAGTGAATATTAAACACAAATTATAGGCCGATAGATATATGGATACGGTCCGTCAATTCATTCTTTCAAAAATATATTTAAAATAAAAAGAGACGAGAACACGGAATATGTGTCGCATCAATAGTCTTATTATTTTCAAACTGCAATAAAGTTAAACGCTTGTTCTTTAAAAATAGAACTAACTTGCCGGTCTCCTGCAATGGGGTTCGAACCGCCGACCACTGGATCACTAAGCAAAAAACATAACCACTAGACCAAAAGGTGGTCATATTAGTGGAAGCTCTAGTGCTCACTAAAAGAGCAACTCACGATTTGTCTCGTAATTCAGGCCTTACAACCATCTCACCTCCCAGCTGGGGGGATGAAAGAGCTTTCCCAAACTGCCTCATTACAATTCTAAATAGTTCTGCGTTCGAAAAAATGTCCTCGCCTCGAAAATTCTAATATTATAACGTCATTCCGTTCAAAGGAGCGTGGAAATGAATTCACATGTTTTCCATATAAAAGATTTTATGGAAGACAAAAAGCGCTTTGTTGAAATATTATTAGGATCTCGGAGCCAGGTTTGGGCAGCGGTCGGGTGGCGAGCCGTGGGTCGAGGAAGAGTAGAAAATATATATTTGTTCCGCAGCCCCGTAGTCACGGAGCTTCATTTCCGTCGGAAACCTTTTTTCCTGACAGTAATTAACATTGTTGGTACGTTTTTTAATTATCGTGTTTTTTGCGTAATACATTTGGCCGGGATTCGAAAGACTTGTTTTACTGTAATTGATACAATTTGAAAACAAAGTTAATAATCAATTAGAAAGACATACAGAAAAATCAAATCAACGAAAAAATATTTTGGTTGCTACCGGGATTCGAACCCAGATCACCTATCTTTCCGAACTGGTATGCTACCAACTGCGCCACATCAGCCTAGTACTTTTCCGTGAATATATCGACCTTATCTGTAAGTCTCATTTATTCATTGGTAGCATACCTGCCCGTTACCCATATAAATATCTTCGTCTCTGTGAGACTTCTATGATATATCTTACAATAAGTAAGCAAGGTCTAAAAAACAAACAATTAGATCTTGTTTTATTTATTTATTAAATCAAATAATTTATTTTAACTACGATTAATTTTTATTACAAAGTTTTTCATGTTTTGGGAGCGATGCTCTTTCCTTCAGTGCATTTCTTGTCCTGAAGAAGGGAGCGCGTTTTTTTAATAAAAATTAATCGTGGTTAAAACAGTGTTTATTATTTTATCATTTATAAAATGGCTCCATAAAGTTAATTTGAAGAACTTGTTTATTTTATCTCTGCTAAAATGAGTTTTCAACTTTCACTGTTTATTAATAAAACCGTGTTTTACTTAGTTCAAGAAAATTCCTCTTCGGTAATTAAATATCTTATTTTATTTTCTTGTCTTGTAAGACAATACAACAATCGTCAGATTTCATTACACCAAATTAGGATAAAATATTTAATTTGAGTATCTGGAAAATGGTCATAATAATAACTTATATAAGAGTTAAGTGAAAATGAAAAATAACCATTTAAATATTGTTAATTTTAATTGAACAACTTTGTATTGATCACGTTACTAGTAATTCTACGTCTACCGGTTTCGATACCATCGTATCTTCATCAGGACGGACACAAACAGTTTGCATCCGACCTGATGAAAATACGGTGGTATCGAAACCGGTAGACCTAGAGATACAAGTTAAATAGTTAATACAAAGTTGTTTAATTAAAACTAATTATTATGTCCAACCACAAAGTTAACGCTACAAACAACGAATATATTAAAATATAGTTTTTTAGTAGAAGATTTATTTATTTCTATATAGGTTTGAAACCAAATTAAGATATTTTAATATTTTTAATGCTTAGGGCAAAATACTTTAATTATTTATTTTTAATGTTATAATAATAAATGTTAATTTTATAATAAATCTAATCACTTTAGTTTACACATTCAACCAATCGGTTTCGGAAACTGTCGTTTCCTTTTTCAAGATAATTCTTCACTCATTCTAAAGATACTGTCACGATTCGTGGCTGCGGGAGGTAAATGAAAACACTGGAAATTAATTAACTTCATTTTTTAACTTTATTAATTAATGATTAATTAATTATACAGCCTATGAAGTCACATAAGACGAACTAAACTTTCCTTTATTCTTTAAATCACACTATTTCATAATATATTACTCATATATGAACACATTATTATCGCTGGGTAACACTTTATTTCTCATTTGTAGAGTATTCAATTCTCGCACGTAGTATTTATTGAATTTATTTATTTCACTACTCAGGTATTCGCCCGATTATTTCTCTCGATATCTGTCGCTTCGCAATTTCTCGACTGGGCACATCTAGCCGACGTCCGCGGCGCACTTTGCACTGTACAATATGTCTAAATAAGACTCTTTCCGGCGGTCTAGATCCACGCTATTTATACCCAAAAACTTGATTATCGAATCTCCTAGATTATTGTAGTATTTAGGAGAATATTCCCGTCGCTTCTAAGCTGTTACAGGTGTTTGTAGACGCTTCCCGAATGCTGTAGATAATACGAGAGTGTGGTAGACTGTGCTAGAGCTTCTATTTTAAATTCATCATTCAAATATTACGAAGTATTCAGCTCTAATCTCTTTTGCCATTTCGCTACAATACATTAATTATCTTTTGCTTACAAACATTCAATTCTGATAAAAAAAAATATAATGTATCATGAAAGCGACCGTGGAAATATTAAAATATAATATATCGTAATACGATGAAAGATACTGGAAGATATTTTTAATATTCTAAATAATTTATAGTATTTTTAGGGGTGAATTGGAATGAAGTCGACATTTTAACTACTTTTTGTGATTTATTTAGTTCTTTGAATTCTATATTATCCCATTTAACATCAACATTATTTTATGTTAGATATGTCTACCCAATCTGTTATCAAAATTATCATCATTTTCTTTTTAACGATGGTTTAAAATTCTGAAAAATCATAACTCTTAAAAGCTTGAGTCTAGTGTAAGTGTGCTCCTTTTATATTTTTTGTTTTAAATACACCATACCGAAGCTTGAGCTAAGCGAAACTGGTTGGCATTGTATTTAAGAAAACTCGTATTTTTATACAAAGTAATTGCGTTTCATTTAATCTTAAATGCATAAACACAACCAATATTATTTTATAAAATAAATAATGTTTTTAATACTAAAACAGCCCAATACGTCATGTCGGTTAGTCGTACGAAAAATTTTTAATAATTCAACTTCTGTATTTTTTTATATCGTCACTCCATCAGATAGATGTAGGTAGGTATGTATAAATGCAAACCCTTTTCTCCTACAAATATTTTCTGCGGCACAGACACCAAGAGCCCTGCCTGCTCACCGCCGCGCTATTAATGCAGGTACGCTTGCACAAATTGCACGACCAAATCGAGAGATGGAATCGAACAGCGGTAATCTAAAACCGAACCAGTACCTACCCGTTTCGCTGTTTGCCGTCCAATCTGGTCTTTGGTTTTAACCCGGTATTAGCCGGTGCAATTTTCCCTATCCATTCCGAACCCCCGAGCCTGATTGATTGTTTATTCAACCCTTGTAGGGACCAACTTTGATGAATTTGAAGCAGAACAGTCAGCGGCATTGTGTTCATAACTATCATCGCTGAAAAAAATCTAACGTTGCTCGGGAAACGTAAAAATAAAGTTATGATTTATTTTTTTATTTTGTGAAAAAAAAATTATTACACGTGAGTATTAAATATTACCGTCTTACGATTTTTAGTAGGTTGCAACACACGAATACACTAACAAACAGACAAAATTGGGAGGGAGATCAGGAGTATGGAAAATAGATCAGATCCAAGTGGAATAAAGAAAAATGAAGAAAGAAAGAAAGTACAGAAAATCACATACATATTTACGGAATAATAGCTTCGTAGAGTAAGATGTCTATAATTTATCTTATTAATGACTATGTCTCTATTTATCCTCTACAAAATTCACTAATTGTGTTAAGCATACATATAAAAATATAATCGATAATTATTTTAATCAAATTTCTAATTATTCCACGAGTTTATTTATTACAACCATCCTGATGAAGAAAATAATTGTTTCCAAAATCACTTGGTTAAATAATAATCTCAAATGGTGATGAAGATAATTCATTATAAATTAATAACCATAATGTGATTTTAAATTAATGTAAAATATTTAAACCAATAGCAAATTAATTAATGATTTACCTTGTAAAAATTGAACAAATTAAAAAACAGTACATAGTTTATCTTTATCAATTAAAAAAATAATATAAAGAGGTAAAGTTTGTAAATTTGAATATATGAGGCAATCTCCGAAGCTACTCATCCGATTTCAAAAATTCTTTAACTAATATTAAATTAATATAAGCTGTTAAAATAAAAGAGTTTTTAGTGGTGACCTATTTTAAAAAATGGTTGAGCGATGCGTTTTTTTACAACGCTGCCTTAACGCTATTTATTTATGTAATCTGATCAAATTTTCCCAACGTTATTTATTTCAAAAATATAATTAGTTTATCACAACTTAATTTTTGGTAAAAACCAACCGGTTTCAGAAACAACGTTCCTTCTTCAGGGTATACTTAATACTAATTAAACTTTACAAAATTATGAACAATCGTACCTCGGTGTCAAGTGTCCAAATGGGGGTAAATATTGGGGGGTGCGAAATGGGGGTAAATAGTGGGAGTGCATTCCTTTCACCCTATCACCTGTTTCTTTAGCACCCTCCACTATTTACCTTTTTTCTATTTAAAAATAAATAAAATAATGACATTTTTTCATTGGATAAAATTCACTAATACCTGTTTTTATATCATCAAAATACTTCTGAAACGAGTTTTGTTATAGCTCAGTTCTTAGTATTTTTTTAATTTGTAAAGAGAACCTAGTTTTTTATAATTTTCAATTAATTATTTAACACAATTTTTACAAATACTTATCTTTTAATTTTGTTTTCATATCATTACTTAATTATTTATTCATCTCCAATATATTTATTTTTATTTTACTATTGCCTATACTTTGATTTTTGGTATACGTTGTATCCCGATGAAAGAAACATTAGCCTCGAGACATGTTGGTATTTTTAACAAATTAGTGGTGAAAATATCACCACAAAGTCATTTTGCTCTTATTGAATAAAGTTTTATTAATTAACTAATATCACTGGATATAAATCTAATCGGAGTAGAGTCCTTTAGTTCACACCACTTTCGTAATTTGTACTTGTCGCACCTGAATATTTCACAAATACTTAGGTCGCACTGGTCGTCTCTTGACTTTGATTTCACTTTCTATGGTCTCGTCTCACTTGTCAAAATGTGTATTCAGCACGATGCCGCCCCGTATTTATATGATCCTATCTTCTAGATACTTTGCGAATCCTCGAAAATGATTGTCTGACCTCCCACATTTCTAGTGATGTCTAATCCATTGCAAAAGGTGTAGAGTGCTGTATAATCCTTGATTATGTGCAATTCCTTTCGCTTCTACCATCTCGTAACAATAACAAAGCTATCTCGGTTACACCGTTAACCAATGTAAAAATAGATTTCTTTAATAAAAAAAATAATAAAAGGTAAGCCTACTAATTTTAATTATAAAATATATTTAAAACAGACTTTTTTATGTAAATTAGAATAACGAGAAAGTTTCGCCTCAAAGCTTTCGATAAAAACCGTTACTATGAATAACAGGCTCGGAGTGAAAAGAGTGTTTGCTTGATAATCAATCAGATTTTGTCTCCCAGCGACGGAATCTCCGTGGGTAATTAATATTCCCTGAACAAAAGATGTTTCCCGCAAATGAAGCCTCAACATCTATCTCGCTGTACAAAGCCTCGCCGTGGTGCAGCAGTGTATTTTTTAGTACCTACCCGCGATAATTAATTACCGTTGGAAAAATATTGTCCGCCCCACTGACAACACGTCCAATAGCATGTTGACAGATTTTAAATTAGAATGGCATTTGAAAATGGCGCCTGCATTGTTTATGTTTTTACAGCGTCCTGATTTTTAACAAAAAAAAACTTCTAGCAAGTATAATATACCTAACGTTTCTGAAAAAATAAATTAAATGTCTCAAATAAGGCGATTGTCTGGCAATGGGAGCGAAAGTCGCCACTTTTTTCTTGCATTTTAGGATCATATTTTTATATGGAAGCATCTCAAATTTTTGATTTTGATTTTGATTCAAATTTGATTTTGATCATAAAATTTAATGAAAAACATTTATTTTTTTACCTATACGTGAGATTAATAATATATTTATATTTCACTACTTAAGTTTCAGAGAAACAGAACCTCTCATCGACACCTCTCGTCGATGAGAGATTCTGTTTCTCTCGAAACTTAAATAGTACATAAATAAATTGTAATGAGACTGTGTACCTACTGAGTGCTGATAACAACGATGTCATGCAATGGCGGTCAACCGTAACTGTAAACTTTTACGTACGCAATCCTGGGTCACTCATTCACGACCGCGTTATCTCTCTAGATAATTCTACGACATTCTATTACGTAGTCAAATTCACGTCACAAGAGCCTAGAAAATTTTACAGGCTTCTTGTTATCTCTAGAACAAATCTGATATAGGAATTCAGCTATAAAGGGCGCCACGCGACACAGGCTCTGGCAATTCAGTTCGTGGCGATAACAGGGTGACATCTCCGTAACGTAAAAGAGTGTGACCAGTGATTAGTAGATTAGTAATCAATCAAACGTGATACCAGCAGAATAAAAGAAGCATATCCAAGCGAGTAGTTTCTACAAGCGAACATTGAACAGAATTCACCAGAAGCGATCTAAACTACAGAAGAAGCATTAATTGTTGCGAATTAAGGAACAGTTCAATAACAAGTATGCTAAGTATTCGGAAGACATTAAGCGACTATAAAATTATGAACGGTACTTCAATTTAACTCGTGTCCAGGACTTTCTTTGATAATAAATTAAACTTAATTAATTTCCAGTATTTTCATTTGCCTCCCAAAGCCACGTCCCATGACAATATTATTAGAGGTAACAAAGTTAATGTTTTTCGCGTAATTTAATGATCATCATGAATAATCTCTACAACGTTAACACCAAATCTAATCTAAAAAAGAATCTAAAATATCTTTCTAAAATGACACCAACTTAATTATTTAATCGATTGATTGGTTTCGGCTTTTTTTTATTTCTCGCAAGCATCGATTTATTTTCAGAGGAAGTTAAAATTAGTATATACCTATTAGAATCTAAATCTTGAACGAAACCGATTCGTAAAGCTAGTATGTTTGAAACCTTGTGATTAATACTTACATTAAGTTTTCCACTGCTTCATATTTGATAAAAGTAATTTGAATCTGAATTTATTAAGAATCCACTTATTTCTGTAATTTTTTTACCGCGTTGAAGCGATAGATTTTTTTTTATTTCCTCTGGATACAAAAATATTGAAGGGTAAAAACTGTAAGGACTTACTGACCTGCGCATCGAGAATTTTTCACTTTCCACTCCACTGACAAACCATGCTTTAAACCAGGTCAGGAGATGGTTTAAGCCAAATCTCACAACTTGGTTTGCACCAAGTTTCTCATCCGCCAGGTTTTTAAATTTATATTTACATTTTTTCATCAAATTACATACTTTTGAAGGATAATTCGTAATTTAAAAACAAGACTTTTGGAAAAATAAAAGGGAATATGGAAGGGAAACCTCGTGATTCCATAATTTATTCACAGTGAAAAACAATATTATTGTAAGGCCACAAAAATTACATTATTTTTCTTTTATTTCATTTGAGGAATTTTCATTTAGATCTCATTTGAGCTATGAAGACTCTGCGAAGTTTTTTAACATCCAGACCCTAACTCGTCGAAGAAACATAGCTGACCCGGTGATGCTATTCAAAATAACACACAATCTAGCTGATAGTCCGGAACTTCTTCAATGAATATCTTACCACATCCCAACTCGCAATAACAGACATTCACCTACTTTTCATCTCCCTTTTGTAAGACCAACTCAAAAAAAAACTCCTTTATGTACAGATCCACAAATTCATTTAACACAAACTATCACCACATTGACATTTTCAACTCAACAATAAGAAACATAAAACAAACAATATCTACACTACCGCACCCAAACTAATTCGTACATTATATCTTCCCTTCTACTCCCGTCCCACATTCCCCTCCACCCTCTCCACTCGCTGTTAAAATAAGTTAAAGTAAATTACTATATTCAGTGGAAAATTTGTAATTGGCATAATTTTAAAAACCATTATTTCATATTTGTTAAGATTGTTGTTTTGCTGTTAATTTTCCCCAAAATAAAATAAATAATGACGTATATCTATCAAATATTTCTATTCATTATAAGCAACTGAAAAAATATGACGTTACTTTTTTATTATTTGAATATATATTATATAATATTACAAGAACAAGGTCATTTGAAAGGAATCTGATACCTGCCATTACAAACCGTGTAAATTTTTGCATCAGGGCTGACGTGTTGATGGGCCCTGCAATGAGATCAGAAACGCACCCGATAAGGTCATAAAAACAGAGCAGGATGACCCAGAAAATCGAAATCAGAAGATTTTGAACAGCCATGAAAACGCAAGAGCATTTTTTCGTCTGTTATGACATATTTCCTCTTTTTTATTAGTTTAATTTATCATTTACTTGGTTAAATTTTGAAAAAAAACTTCTTTTCTGGTATGGATAATATGAATTGCGCAAGTTTAGATGTTTTATTAGTTTCCAGTAAAGCTTATTGGTCGAGAATGTAAATTACATTCAATGTTCGGATATGATATAGTTTTTAATTAAAATGTTGAAAGGTTAATTAACAACGCCGATGTTGAAAAGTTTGAGGAATTTACACATTTAGGTAAATCTGGAAGATATCGATCGGTCATTAAAAATGAGGTCCACATCATTCTACATTTACTTGTTTTAATAAAAATATCACTATCTTATTAATTGCGTACTATTTTCTTCAAAGCTTTATCAAATCAATAAAACAACTTAATATCGAATCTTTCCCAGAAAATCATTGTAAGTGTAAAAATATTATTTAAAAAAAAATATATACTACTCGATATGGTTTATAAATTCAATTTAAATAAAAAAAGTTCGATTTTCTATGACACGATCAAAGTTAACGAAAATCAATAAAGTATACAATTGTATCCTGACGAAGGGGTCATAGGCCCTGAAATATGTAGATATTTTCAATAAAAAAGTGGTGAAAACTAAGGAATCCACCCGTAAGGTTTTTGCTACTAGCTATGAGTCACCTGTATACAAAAAACTCGAAAATAAGAAATTTAGTTAAAGAATATCTGCTACATATGCAATATTGCTTGTTCATTAGCTGCTATTAAAAGTCTATTAATAGTTGAATATTTTTTATGAATAGTATTGGTTTTGTTATAATGAAATAAGTTTGTGAACAGATAGGTATTTCTAATATATTCATGAAATGGATGAGGGCATCCAAATTATTAAAGTTAATTTATTATTTTATGTGAAAATATTAGATCAAATTTTATGCGTTTATCGCTGTCATTTTTAATTTGTATAAAAATAATAATATGTTTATTCTAGCGTTACCGGTTTGTAGGTGCAAGACCTGGTCCGCCATATAAATTACAACAGTTAAATAGTATATAGATACATGTTAAAGTGAAGTAGAAAAAGAAAAATTGCTAAATTGTCCGTGTCATTAACGAGCATTATTTAAACTAACGAAAATGTGCAAGTACTATATTAGGTGTTTTTAGACGGTGGAAGTGAGAGGGGGAACATCGTTAATAATGGTGACTTACAGGAAGGGTCTATTATTTTGTTCACAATATTGATATTTGATTTTAATTTTTTGTTAATTTCTAAAGTTTCTAAAGCAGACAATTTGTAAAATTTGTTGTCTATTTAAAATATATAAAAAATTGTGTATTTAAAGGTAGATTTATTTAGTTTTTGAAACTGTGGCCAGTTTCTAACAAGTGGTTAGAAAATTCAGAATAAGTATTATTTCTCAAATACCTTGCACATTTCAGTTTAGTTTGAATAACGCTCATCAATGACACGGACGTGTCACAACCGGTAGCGTAGTAATCATAAATAAGTAACAAATTGTACATGAGTTTAAACTCGTCAAAAAAATGTCTGAAAGAAATTGTTGCATAGTAAATATCCAACAAATACCAAAAATTTCAAAGAACTATTTAAAAATAATTATACACACCATAAAACTACGACAATGAACGCTCATATACTCAATTTTAATTCCTTATCTATTATAGTGGACATATCTTAAAAACATTAAATAAAAATTCTTAAATGGTTGTTTCTCATAGTTTTTTCCACGTAAACTACGTTTGAAGATCTATTCCAGGGGTATTTACTATCCCCGGGGAGCGGCGGGAGTGCCGGGATTATTACCACGGTCTGGCGGTAACAGCCCCTAGCGGTTCCAGGGGCTCCTAAGGAGGACGGTTGAATTATTCAACTATTGTTAACTCTTCGGACCAGCTTTTATCAGACGTCAAACCGAATTAATTATATTCAAAGAGTTTAGCGTCGCAAGCTGCTTTCAATACGGCCGCTAGGTGCCGCCGACGCGACGCTAGGATCCACTGCCAGCCATTTTGTCGAGATTATTCGCGGTACTGTTTACTATTTAAAGTTAACTTAGATACAGAAAAACTTTGAACGGTTTTGGTTTCTAGATCAATTATAGTGAGCTACTAGTTGGTTTTCTTGGTATTTTGGTGATATGAACTGTATATGAAAATAGGTGAATCAATAATAAGGACGAAAATATTGCTAGTTTTTGTGAGGTATTATTGTAAGGAATTTTTAGTTTTATTTTTGACGTTTTTTTTTTTTTAATAATAATAATAAGAATTAATATTTCCCAAATAAACAGAATTACCTAATATAAATTTCATTGAAATGTTTTTCGTGTTAAATCAGATATTTTTTTGGCTTCCTCTTAAGAGTTGTTATCTTTTCTTCTTCTCTAATATCCCCCGGTAGTTTAGGTAATGCAGAATTTCATTCCACTGCGCATGATTGAATTTTACGATCTTATTTTATATCTAAAAAGAAATCTTATATCATCTATTCTTCTCGTGCAATATTGTGTGCAATTCTTGTGCATGTTCATGTTGGTTATTTTTTAGTTTTCCTAAGAATTCAAAAGTGTGTATTAAAACAAATTGAGAACTTAAATTTCATGCAGTAACATATTGTTTTAAGGTATTTTTACATGCGGCTGAGTGTAGACAATGATTCTTTTTTTTAACCTATTTGTATAAAATGCGCTTTTTTTACCTATTCTGTATAAAATGTAAAATGTATTTTGTATAAAATGTACTTGCATATAAGTAAGCTATAATTGTAAACTTTGCTTGTCTCAACATAGAGCTCTCTAGTGAGACAAGCATAGTAAAATCAAAGCTTACAAATGTATATAAGTGAAGCAATGAAATAAATTAAATAAATAAATAATTTTATACATAAATAGAAGAACAACCAGTTAAAAAATTTATCTGAATGTCACTTTGATTCTTGTGTATCATTTCTTTTGGAAGGGGAAGACCTTGAAAAAGAAGGGGCGATAATATTGAATCCGACATGAAAACAATAACGATAGGCGGCAGTGGCAAAAACTACTACGTGAGAAGGCAAAAATTATCAATGGCTCAAGGCCACGCACTGGTGGTCATAAATAAATACCAGTTAAGTGTCAAAACCGTAGAGTATATAGATTGTATATACAAGGTCAAAACCAAACTTACTGTGTTTAAATTGATTTGGTCACTAAGACGGATCCCGAAGGAGAGAGCGAAAATTAGACCGAGTGAGAAAGAAGTACCATCATAAGGGAGACACTCGGAATGAAACCGCTACCTTTACACACAGAAGGGTCTCAATTTAAGTGGCTTGGACATATCTTGCAATTATCATGCAGAAGAGCGATTACAATAACATATCTTTTTGGCAAATCTGGAGGGAAGGCGGCCATTCGATCACTCCACGAGATAAACAGCAAAAATTTTATGTGGAGATACATTGAACCTTCACTGGTTAGCTACATGACGGGCCACAAGTTTTAGCATGTTCGCAAATTAAATTTTAAAAACTAAAGGTTGTACAATAATGGACGTTTATTTCACTGAAAGAGCACAATTAAGAAAATTTCTTCAAAATGTCCACCATCCCGCAGCTGACATTCCTCGAATCTGGCACATAGGTAGGTGGGAACCTAAGAAATATGGACCGATAATGCCCTTTGATGTCAAAGCCACCCAAACTTTGGAGAATGGAGCTTTTGATGTTTGAGTTTGAGATTCTGCCTACTCCTGAACTTGCAAATCTGCTTGTTGACATGCCCGTTCAAATGAAAATAGGTTTCATCAGAGAACAATGTCTTGTTAAAATTAGTGAACCCTTCGAATATAGTCACTACGAATTTTTTTCGTAAAATCCTAATCATTGAGTTTTATATCTCGCACCAATTGGATACTGTATTGGTGTCATTTTACGTTAGACTTCAAAATTCGACACAAAGTTGATCTTAGTATCGCTAAAGCAGCAGAACGTTGAAAGCCGGATCTTTTTGTATAGACTCGTTAGCTTCTGCTGTTTTTTCTTATTTAGCACAGAAACAGTTTCCTTGAACTTCCTGAGCCATGATTGAACCAATTTAATTATTTCACTCGAATAAATCCGATAAAAAAACTCAATTATTTCCGTACTGAACTTTCACATGCAGAGCATGAAAAATTTTCAAAGTTACTCTGATATCCTCTCGAAAAATATTATTGACGCAATCTGCTTTACCCTAAATTACATTACTAATTTCTTGATCTAATTTTCGATTTCGAAATATTTTTAAAAGAAGCGTATTCTCAACATTACGGTAATTTGATGGGCGACCTTTGCGTGTTGCCGGAGTCACTACGTGTTGCACGCTGATTGCGTGTCATATTCTGATAATCTAAATTTGTTATTTCAGCTTCACTCCAGCGAGTTACATACAGACAATGAAATTATTATATTTCGATGACGTATTGAAAAAATTTCAAACATTACTTAAATATAACGAACAACCTACAAAGTAAAAATGCAAAAAAATTGCGTCTTAAGTCGTCCCATCAATATTCTTACTTTTTTTCACTTGCAAACTAAGTTTAAAACTTGTGCTTTGAAAATAAGACAACTTTCTGGTGTCCTGAAATGAAGCTCAAACCAATGGCCAGATCACTAAGCGAACTTCATCACTACACCAACAAAGTACCCAAAGTACTACTTTCACAAAAACTTCGCCTTTACTAACAATATTAACAATGAATACCAGAATTAGCCCAACTCCCTCATATCCAACTGCCCTACCTGATAAATCATCACATATTTCTATTTAAATTTAGTTATAATTGATCGATGGGAAGTTCTATTTTTCCCGAAACTAGAAGTGGAATAACAAATTGTGCACATGTTATAAAAAATAGTTAAAGAATATATTTTAACAAAATTAAAACATATTTAAATAGAGTCTGAAGAACATAAAAATTACATAACACCATGATGTCATCGTGACCATCCACTGTTAAGTTGAAAAAATTATCCATTATATATTACACGAATGATTCATCCTGGATTAATGAAAATAAGTTTCCCTTTCTTATTTGGCTGTATATCGAAAAAATTTTGGTCGTAAATTTAAACAGTGTACAGTAAAGTACGAGTATAAAGTAAAAATCATTACAAACTATTCTGAAAATAAACTCGTTACTAAGTTTTTTTTTAAATCTGTCGGGTTGGTAGCTGTGTCCCGAAAACATAAACAAAAAGGGTAGTCCGGTGATGTATATCACCATCCGAGTGTGGAATTCCAGGCCCCGACCCTTGAACAGGCTTTAGGTATATAAAAACAGACGAAGAATTATTGGTAAAGGTTTCTCTAATTAACCCATCAATTTACTGAGTATTAGAGGCAGCTGGGTGCTAAAATAAGCCTTCCACAACAATTTATTCGGTTGTCTGTTTTGCAGAAAGAAAAACAAATTAAGTAAGAGTTTGTTTTATCAAATAAAAGTCTGTATTCCTGGTTCTCTGATACTCAATACTTATTAAAATTATGGATAAAAGCCTCTTTATGTGTTATCGAAAAAAAAATATTTTACACCATCTTTAATGGTTAATATAAAAACAATTCGAGTCATTTAGAAAAAGTGGTTGAGTGTCATGCGCCTACGGAGAAAACGTGTGATGGATAGTAAAAATCAAGTATTAGAAGATTTCCTCTATGATGTGGCGGAATGATGGATTGACTCCAATCTCGATCCCTCATTGTGTTCAAGTATAATGTTCAGCATCATTTTAGACAATGTAATAATGAGTGAGTTAAAAGTAGTTATTAATGAATAGTTTATTCAAAAAAGTAGCGATCACGAGAATATGAGTGTACATATTCTCGTGAATACGACTGCCCGTCAACCCATTGTCCGACAGCCGATTGAGCAACAAACCAACTGCCCGACAATCAATTGTCCGACAGCCGATTGAGCAACAAACCAACTGCCCGACAAGCGAATGCCCGACAACAAAAAAAAGATTTTTATTTTATTTAAATTATAAGATATGCAATTGCATACGTTTGGAAAACGATCTGATGAATCATATTTTTCTAGTGTACATGCCTGTATTAAAAAAAGAATAATCATAATAAATAATAAAAAAACAAAATTAACTTGAAAAAGAAAATATGTTTGATTCACTACAAAAACGTAGTTCCATCGTAACGAGGGGGAAGTACCTACTAGATTGTAAATCCTAAGATCACCGTTCTCGACAATTTTCTTGCTAATAGCTTTACAATATTTCGTTACCAGGTATAAATTGACAGATTTTATCGATTTCCTATATCCTGTCACCTCCTCTGCTTTCAATAGACATCCGGAGTAAAATAATAAATTATCTGTCGCAGCATCCGAATAAGGGCAACAGATTACGCTTTCATTTATATAAAAAAGCTATTAATTTAATCCGTTGTTCTTTATCATTTTGAAATATAAAAAAGAATATGCGTGTAACATTACTCAAAAGTAGTATAAAAGCTTTAAGAACCTTTAAAATTTAGGACATATTTTACACCGTCCAAAAACAAATTATAAAACTACGAACAAACAAATCTCTAAAATCAGATACAGTCTCTCAGACAAGGCCAATCTTTTGAATAGCTGGAGCTAATTGTTGAAAAGATAAATACAAATTTGTTATAAAATACATATTGTATATTAAATACAAATAAATACACCTACTGCTAGAATGTATAATAATAATTCAATTCAATTATGAGTTGATTGATTTATTTTAAGGGTGTATAAGTATGGCGATAACAAAAACTCCGCATACGTATGTTTTACAAATATAATACAAAAGTAATAATACTTTCTACATTTAAATCAAAAGTAGGTATCCATTAATAAGTACGCTGTACCCTTACAAAATTAATACTTTCTACATTTAAATCAAAAGTAGGTATTCATTAATAAGTACGCTATATCCCAATTATATAATATTGTGGTCTGTCCGTCAGTCCGTCTGTCCGTCTGTCCGTCTGTCCGTCTGTCCGTCTGTCCGTCTGTCAGTCTGTCCGACTGTCCGTCTGTCCGTCTGTCCGTCTGTCCGTCTTTCGTAATTTCGTTCAAATTCACTGCTAAATAAAACGAAATTAAACGGCCAGAGATGGGGATTGAACGATAGCGATGTTGCCACAAATTGCGTGACCTGTCAAAAATATATATAGGATTTAGCAAAGACGCGAAGCATTTGTATTTATAAAAAAGATTATAGGGCGCACAATATATTTTCTATAATATATTTTCTTTAGGTACACTGGCTTTGTAAAGATTTTTTCCAAGACCAGTAACATTTCCGATATGGTGTAGTGACTAAGATACCTATCTCTCACCCAGGACGCTCGGCTTCGGTTCTCGGTACTGGAATATATTTTTATTATTTTATTTTTGATTTTATTTTGATGTCTATTTTATTTATAATGTTAATTATTTAAAAATGTTGTCGCTAGGGTGATATTGTCATCAAAGGACAGTATCGCGCTTTGTTTTACGCACAATCACCTGGGTTTAAAATAGTACCATTAGCTGCTGGCAGGGAAAATATAAAAAAAATGTTTAAAAAATTTTGATAAAAGTCGTTATAACTATTTGATGGATGTTGGCTATAAATAAGTAAATACTTATTCTTTAGGGACCGGCATATAAAAATACCATAATTTTTGACGGGTTGCAGCTAGTTTAAAATAATTATAAGTGAAAACACTATTTTGTTTTCTTCCACGACTTGTATTTGACAGGTGTATAGGACTTCATATTTCAGAAACACCTATTTCCTTCTTAAGGTGGACGTAGAGTGTATAGGAGTATGCGTCTGGTGTCTGAGTTACAGTTACAGTCTGTGAAAGATTATGGCCCGAATTCAAAGGCAATACTTAGATGATTTAAAGTTTAAGTACGCCTGAAAAGCGTAATTTTTAGTACAAAATAATTTTTAAGGTGTACTTTAACCTTTAAATCAAGTGTTGACACTGAAATCAGGCCTACATGCAATATTTTCGTCTACTGATTTGGTCGGTACGTTTTTAAGAATTAACAAAAAAGAACATTCAATGACTTCGTCACCATTAGCTATTCATAAAAAAATGTTTCATAAAAAAATATATTTGCTGTCATGTCGTTGGTTCAAGATCGCGTGAAATCTTTGTCGATTGGAATTTTGGTCGCGGATCTTTTGTGGTTGGACGAAATGTCTGTGGACTTTTTGCCATGTCGCGGCAACGGCACTACATAGGTAATTTTGCCCTCCAATTGGCCAGTTTCTTGTAGTTGGTATTTATTTTTGGCCTTTTGAAGGTTCACTTTAAGGTAGTCTTTAGAGCATTTTCTTGGCTTCCATAATAGCATTTGTCCTGGGATATTCTGGAATATCTCGGGAGCACATTATCTCTGTTTGTATTCCGGTTTTAAGTACCCAGCCACCGAAGTTATCGCTATATTATAATGGCTTCGATAGTCGTTATTTTGGCTTCCTCAAGCACACTATCGTGTTTGCATGTATCTTCCATTTTTATGATACAGAATATGAATTCCGAAGTTTTCCAGTATGCTGTATCACAATATCGTACGTACTGCAACTAAAATTTCAATTTCTGCAAGGGTCTTTTATTTTACAGAAAAGACAAAAGAAATTAAAATATTAATATCACAAATCACACAGCTGTAAAATTGTATTCCATATTTTAAAATTTTTTGATGTGTATTTTATCTAATGAATTACGGCTTGATACATTTTTTTACACCAAAAATTATATTGCTTATGTACATGGAAACAATTTTTTTTTGACATGCATCAATAAAATAATGAATAGGCGAGTGATATTAAATATTTAAATACACAATTTGTCATAAATTTTCTTATTCGAGATATGTACTTATTATTATAATATTACGCACTTCATAAAATCTGTTATTTTATTTCAAGTATTAGTGACCCTTATTTTATATCGAATAACAACAGTATCAACTATTTGACTTTGACCAGCAAAGTGTAGTCATAATTTTGAATATGCTGTAGGTACTTTACTAGAATTTTTACTACTACTCTATATTATAATAAATAAAATCTTGTTATATTCCTATTACGATTCTTATCATAGTAGCTAACACTTCAAAAATGACTTCCTTTTATTATATATTTCGGCAGAAAGTTAAGTCTGTTTGTTACCTAGGCAATGAGTTGGGACAGTGCAAGGAAGAAGAATTCCAAAGTATGAAATATGTCAAAAATCATGCAGTTTTAAAATCAATCTGTTTTTAAAATAACTTTTAAATATTGGTATAAAACTCAAAGTACGAGCGTAAATAAAATATATTGTTTAAAATCAATTCATGTGTATATAATTTTTTTTTATTTAATTTAATACATGGTACAAATACAATTCTTATATATTTAGATATAAAATTGACATTTTTTAAATACTTTCCCATGTATTAGTCATGTAGATCCCATCAGTGAAGAGAAACTCTTGAGTCTCAAATGACTGAGGGAGCCTCAAAAAGTGTTTAAATATCATCAAAAGATGTAAAAAAAATATTGTGCAAATTAAAAAATTTATAACTTTATTAATATTGAATATTTCTTTATATTTTAGAACGGTTTTATCATCATAATGCTAGCTTTATACTCGTAAGGAAACATATTATGCTTACATTTAAATATTCAGACTCTATTTTTTTGGCCGCGGCCTGTTGATTAATTCTTATATTTTCTTAATTATTGTAAATAATGTTCAATTTAATACTTATATATAAGAACAAAGGTTTTATATAAGCTACTGTCCTTAAAATGTAGTCTAACATACACATTCTGATATAAATGAATAATAAAAACCTACATTTTAGAACAAAAACGCTGAAATATGCATTTGCAGTGAACCTTAAGTGTAATAATTTAGTATAATTTTTAAGTGCTTTAAGATACAGCAAGTTTTTTTTCATATTCATTTCATTTAGGCTCTTTGTCAACATGAATGTTAGGCTACGAACATATTTAACAGAATGTAAATAAAAAATATTTTACTCCCAATATTAATTATTAGGCAGGGATTAACTTTAAGGCCCAAATTCAGGGTTACTACTTAGATGATTTAAAGGTTTAAGATACGCGTTAAAGGCGTAATTTTCAGTACAAAAAACACTTTAAAAGAGTATCTTACTCTTTAAATCGTCTAAGTATTGACTCTGAATTCGGGCCTAAGTTTTATTCCTCTAAATGTGTGTTAAAAACTGGGAATTTCAAAATGATTCCAAATTCATACCATTAAAAATCGTGTTTAATCCTATCTTTTTCACTTTGAAAAATGCATTTGATCCCGCTTATGGCTTGGCTTTACACTCAAAGTTTAACGTGTTTGCTGCAAAGTTTAAGTTTACTCGCTCATAACGCTTAGAGAATTAACCGAAAGAATCTCGTTATGATCATAAAATTTGAGTTTAGTATCAAACTGTATTTTTATTTCAATTATTCAAAAAAAAATGTGAAATAATATTATCACGATTAAATTTATACATTTTCCAATCTGTGTTGTTCACATGAGGATATTTTTAAGCTTGGAGAAATGATATTTTGTAAAATGTTTGGAAGTTGACAGTGACATTACTTTTCTTTACTCTCAGTGTTTATTTTTGACGTATCGCGTGTTTACAAGTGTTTTAT
Organism: Agrypnia vestita; assembly: GCA_016648135.1. Classification (NCBI taxonomy): domain Eukaryota; kingdom Metazoa; phylum Arthropoda; class Insecta; order Trichoptera; family Phryganeidae; genus Agrypnia; species Agrypnia vestita. Next base: position 23,155 of record JADDOH010004557.1, read on the forward strand.
TCGCACCGGCGCGAACCTCTTTGCAGAATATAACATCACATTAGTTTTCAGTATCCATCGTATCTATAATTGAACATTTATCGTATTTTAGACTGTATGAATTCGATATTTAAGAATGATGTTAAAAAAACTTCCTTTGTCTCGTTAAAATTGATAAAGAAGATGTTTGTAAAAATTATCTTATCATTTAACTTATTGCAACTTAAAAAATGTTACAATTTACACAATGCTATTTTCTCTAACTGAAGGCAAATAAATTATGTATTTTTTGTTAATAACAAGATAAGAATTCTACTTATTAACAATAATGAATCTGTGAAAATAAAACTGTTTAATTTTGATACTAAAATATATCAAAAAATGTTTTACCCCAATTTCCAAAATTATCTCTCTCATGGTAATTAACGTGAAAATAATTAAATGTTATTGTAGCATAATTCGAAATTTTGATTTATATTTATGTCTTCAGTTTTAAGATTCAAGATTCAAATTTAAAACAGCGATAGCATTTTTTACTCGTAAAATCTTCGAATCAAATTAAAATAAAGCGCAACCTTTAAAAAATTACACCAGACGAGATAAAATGAAAAAGGCATAGTTAGTTTTATATATCAGCCTTTTTGTTTCAATTTACAACCAGGTATATTATATTTAGCATAAATGATTACCAACTTATAAAATATAAAATTGCAGAACGTATTTGAAATTACTATATTATTTTATTATACTGCTATTTGGTTGGTATTTTCAACAAATAAGTGGTGAAAATAAAGTTTATTCTTATAATTATATTTTTTAAAAACTCTATTTAAAAAAAGTGCTTAATTTGCCTCCCAAAGTCTTATTCCGTGATAATATGTTAATAAAATAATAAAGTACCTAGCTACTTTTTTTGAAAAGTTTTATGTAAAAAAATTTCGGAACTTACTAATTAAGAAAATTTCATAAATGTTTAAATAATTAATGGCGATAATTTAATTGTAAAAACGTTCCAAATTTCGTAGTTGTCGACATATTTTGATCTCGTTCATTATTATCACCATTATTGTCACCAGACACCATCCTTAACAAACCCTTATTTCTATCAAAGGTTCTACACGTAACCCGATATTATTATATAATATATTTATCTTAAAATCTGTGCTGCTTCCCCTGATTGGCCATGTTTTGATTATACAGTCACAGGGTAGCATTAAAGATTACTGTGTGATTAAAAAATTTTAATTTTTTTCAAACATGAATGTGTCAAAAATAAAGGATTTAAAATGTGTATCATATTCATATACTTAAATAAGCTGAATGTACAAAGTTACGAATGCAGATGTTATTTTTCGGATCAACAAAGAAAAATAAGTAATCAAAACAAAAAAAAACTGAAAACTTCGATATCTCAGACGTGTGATGAAACATCAAAAAACATCAACATGAAAATATAGTAGTGGACAGGTCACATCGCTCGAAGAACGTACAATCGCTATTTATCCATTGATCTAAAAGTAAAGTTTTCTACAATTCTTTTAATGGTACAGTGCTGAATAAGTCTTTCAACGATTATTACAAATATGTACATTTACATTTCCCCGTAAAATGGCGTGAACTTTTTTAGTCATCCATTATTGTAATTGTTTCATTTCGAAGTTATCCATAATTTACTACTAGTATTAAATTCATTCTTTGTTTACGTCACTTTCAATTACGGATCCCATGAAGTCGACGGTACAGACGCACCGCTAAAATAATGGTGTATCGATCGACCAGAACGATATCTATCCAACTCACTGCCTCGAATTTCTTCGCCATCGCTCTATGATGTTATCTATTTGGGGGTGAAGTTAATTGAATTTTCTGCCACCCTTCGATATGACCAACCCCTCATAGCCACGAAACAGTATTGTTTATACATATGTACTTCTTTACTTAGTAAAATAATTTGAAAATCCAACACAATTATTTATTTCCTAATTGAACGAGTTCGATTCTTAAGATATTTGTTCAAAAAGATGCCATAACGTTGTCAAATATTTAATCAAAAACTTACTTCTGAGAAGAGTCTTGTTAAAGTTCAATATTTCTTTACAGATGTTGACTTTAAATTTATTCTGAATTTACCCGAAACAAAGAAATGACTCTAGATTGGCTCTTTATGAGAAGGTTATGGTCCGTGTCTACAGATGAGTTTTTAACTCGAGATACGAATTTTGCTTACATGAGATTTTTCTGAGACAATTCTCACTGTCTTTCAAAGCCTCCGAATATCTCAGAGATGGAGTTTCATTTCAAGCTTATTGTATACTCAACTAGCTGTTTATACCTGGCATTGCACAGGTTAAGGATTATGTTAAAAATAAGTTTGTGAGGTTAAAAATAAGTTCCATTGTTTCTAATAAAAACAATATTTTCATTTAATCAACGCTGGGATGGATGGGATGTCCGGAAAGGAAATGTAGCATATGTTATCCCCGGGTCCTTCAGAATAAGTATGCAAAATTTGGGTCAGATTGTTCAAACCGTGTAGATTTGTACAGAAAAAAAAAAAAATTATTAGAGACACTAACAGGATAATAGGTACATGATATTCTGATTATAGTGAAGACTATGCCCATTATCCCAATTACAAGTGTCTTCGGCACGCTCTAGTAACATGTATATTAGCATTTAAATGTATTTTACATGTATTGTGTATTGTATAATTAGTGTTTGAATGTAGTGCGATTGGTATTTAATGAATAATTGATTTAATGGATGTATAGGTTCAGGTCATCGTATAGAAAATTGATGTTGTGTGTGAGTGAGTTTTTGAACGAAGGTATCTGAAATAAGGTATCTGCAAAAATATCAGCATCAATTGTAGGGTCGCACAATACAAATTATATGTGCGACACAACCTTGTGATGGGAGAAAAGTAACCGACATTATTAGTATGCTGGCTTATTCTAAAGAACTTCGGGTTTCTTATACGGGGTTTAACATGCAAATTTATATCAGATAGAGAGAGAGAATCAATAGCTCCGCTGAGAATCTTGTGTAGCACGACGAGATCGGATATTTTCGGTCGGGACTCAAGTTTGTGCATCTTGAAAAATGCAAGTCGATCTTCGTAGCTGTGAAGGTTGTTGTGTTGACCAGCTTTGTATAAAATACGTATAAACTTTTTCTGCACTCTCTCGATTCTCATAACATGTGTTGTGTAATAAGGTGACCAAATAACTGACGAATATTCCAATATACTTCGTACTAGTGATATATAGAGAATTTTTAGACTTTGAGGATTTTGAAAGTCGTGAGTAATTCTGGTGATAAATTCCAACATAATATATATATATGCCTTGTATGTGATATTATCAAAGTGGTTTCTAAAAGTTAGTTTAGAATCTAGCATGACGCCCAGATCCCTCATTGAATCGACTTTAGCGAGTGGAACGTCATCCAGTTTATAAATAAATTCTATTTTTTGAATATTTTTGGTGAAACTAATACACGAATATTTCTTAGCATTAAGTGATATTTTATTTACTTTACACCAATTGGATGGTTCGTCCAGATCTCTTTATAGGAGATGACTATCTTCCAGGCTACAAATGGTTGAATAATTTTTTAAATCATCGGCATATAATAGACACTTATTAATATATTTGGCAAGTCATTTACGAAGATAAGAAAGAACAAGGGACCAAGGTGAGAACCTTGAGGAACTCCTGAGGTGATAGAAACGGGAGATGAATCATATCCATTTACAGTCACCACTTGAGTTCGATGAGAAATGTAAGATTATAGGAGATATTATAGGAGAAAGTGAGGTAAAGGGAGAGGTGAGAAATATCGCTTATGTTACCCGCCGGGTATTAAAAAATAAGTATGCAAAATTTGGGTAAGACCGTTCATAACTTGTAGATTTGTACAGAAAATATATCAGGGGAGGGGGGAGAGGAAAATGAAACCTGTGTTACCCGCCGGATTCTAAAGAAGAAGTGTGCAAAATTTTAGATATGATCGAACATAGCAAATCGAAGATTTGCATGGAAAATATATCATGGGCGAGAGGGTGGAGTAAAGGGGGAAAGGAAATGTAACCTATGTTACCCGCGAGGACCTAAAGAATAAATCTACAAAATTTGAGTCAGATCGGTCGAACAGTACAGATTTGCTTGGAAAATATTTCAGGGGAGGAGGAGGGATAAATGGGAGGTGTAAATGTGTTATTCGCCGGGTCCTAAAGAATGAGTATGCAAAATTTGGTTCAGATCGGACGAACGGCGTAGAGTTGTATAGATAATAGACTGACATTGTATTTTATTGGTATAGATCATGTCGAAATTCTGTACATTAACCCATACCGCTTCACTTATTTGACATTTTATTTCTCCAGCAGTAGTTAAAGTAGAATAAATGTTTGTAATTTATTGCCATCTGTTTGTCAACGTTTCAAAATGAATAATGTATGTGTCTTTGACTCTAAGTGACATTTATGTACGCATGTTTGATCTCTTAGTAAATCTTGAGATCAAAAACTCAACGTTACAGAGATTTGTCTCAATCTTTCTCATTCTATGATGCTCTAAATTTTGACACTTCTTTATTATGATTAAATTAGTCTACTGTTTATACCTGAAAAACTTCAACAACATTCTGCAGTACTTTTGAACAGTCTAGGGATAAAATACCATATATGTATTCGGTTGATGCGTAATCGGGTTTTAATTTTTTTACTGTAAATTATATTGTATGGTCACCAAAAATGTAAACAAACTGAAAACATTTTATGTAAAATTATCGTATATTCCACCGCCACCCAAAGGGGCTGGTCATCAAAATTCGAATTTCTGAACTGGTATCACCATTACCGAAGTGAACAAACCCCTCTCGATACGCCCTTTGGCTAACCCTTCCTTTACCGAAAAGATCGTTGACGTTGTGGTACAGCATAATCTGGTGTTTTAGACGCGCATTTTTATTTCCTAACCCTACTTAAGAATTATATTGTGAAAAGTCAATTAAACGTCAAATTCAAAAAAGGCCCCGTCAAAAAACGGCAGATAATTTTTACATCAACCTAGTATAAATCAGAAATATGGCGACATCTGTGAATAAGTAACGTTTGGAAGATTAATTATTTCGTGGTTAACGTTAAATTACCTTTTGGTTCAAGTGTATGATAGTGCTTAATTAGCCAAGCGGTGTCCCTCGGAGTCACATACAAGGAAGTTATATATTATTTGGTATCTTACACATAATAATAAATTATCATTATTTCAAACTTATGTCGTCTCATTATGGTTAGCGAATTCCAATTATTAATACTTGCCTCCATATATAAGGCATATAAATAATATTATTATTATTGTTCAAACAGCAGAATATATCTAGTTAAAAGGACAATTATCATTTCTACAAAATTATTTATAATATTTATAAATATGTATGTAATTTAACATAAACGGATTTCTAAAATTTATATATAGGTAGGGACTTCATTTATGTTCTTTTCAACTACTACTTAAATATTTTTTCCTTTTATTGTATGTTATAAATTGTTTTTTTAATAGAAAAATAAAGAAGTATAATTAGTACTCTCATGATTATGTATAAACATCGCGTTTTATGTACAGTTCACGATGCAGGAAGGAATTAAACTTTCTTTTTGACAGTTAAAAATTCTTAAAAATTTTATTTTATTTTTAATGTGGAATGATTTTGGAGTCACCCCTACCTTATATCGGTATTAAAATTTCAATGTATTTCAAACTATAAAATCATAAATACGTACTTGTAACTATAGCTTAACAAAATGATAAAATCCACTTTTATATTTTAAATTTGCCATAAATATTAAATTATATGTTTAAAGTTTTACGTCTTCAATAAATGCGAATTGACTTTGTGGTGAATATAATTAATAAGAATGTCTTCTTCATGCGCCCTGTCGGGTCCCCCCGACGTCGGCGATCATCTGGGAGAAAGTTTCCCTGTCCAGGGCAGTGCGGAACAGCTCTTCCACGCTTCTTATCCCGGTCCACTCTCGGATGTTTCGAAGCCAGGAATGCCGCCTCCTTCCAACCCCTCTGCGACCCTCAATCTTCCCCTTAATGACAAGCTGAAGGATGGAGTACTTTTCGCCTCTCATTATATGATCAAAGTATGAAATTTTACGAAGCTTTACTAGGTTGAGTAACTGTCTGTTTGTATTTGCTCTACGTAAAACTTCAACATTACTAGTCATGTCAGTTCAAGATATCCTTAACATTTCACGATGTATCCACATTTCGAGCACCTCTAGGCGATTTAGAGTAGTCACCTTCAGCGTCCATGCTTCAACACCGTAAATAAGAATATACTTTATATATATATATATCACTAATTTGTAGAAATACCAACATGATTCAGCATGAATCAGGTCCTTTTTTCAAATTGTTACCTTTATTTTTCTTAACATAAATTCTTAATTACTTATTCATCTTAATAAATGTCTATCCCTCGATTTTTAGTGTACGCTGTAAGCCGATGAAGGGACCATTGGCCCCGAAACATGTTGGTATTTCAACAATTAAGTGATTTACTCAAAGTATATTCTCGTTAATGTTTTTAAAATTTTACATTTGAGAGGAAAAGTTTGACATATAAGTGTAATTAAAATGAAAAAGAGATTTTTAAATTACGAGATTTCAATTAGTTTTAAAGAGTTGCGAAATTTATGCAAAAAATATATCGCTAGCCCTTTCGAACCGTGTAGTTGAAAGTGATTTCGGTTCTTTTCATTTCATCCATAATTTTATAAATTTTCTTTTTAGAAAAACAATGTTTCATAAAGGGAGAAAACATGTACATTTTATTCTACGGAGACAGACGACCTTTAAGAAGGACAAAACAATGTTAAAAGTGTACGGGGTCGAAGAAATCTGTCATTTTAAATACGAAAGGAGGCTTATTCATTAGGATTCTGTGTAAGAAGCAAGGATTAGTGATTAATATCATTCTGATCCAGGTAATTAATTATAAATAGGTTCATTTATTTTCTTTATATTTTTTTTTATATTGTGAGTTAAATTTTAACAATTAATGATTAATCCACATTTTAAATGATTTTTAATGGTCCGCGTTCCTGGAATGAGACATGATAAAATTTATCTAAGGAGTTCAGTTATGATATATCTCAGTACTATATTCTCACAGATATACATAGACCAGCTTGAGTTTGTACTTTTTCCAAATAAAAATAAAATAATTATGGATTTATTAATAATTTATTACAGATATTATAAATTAACAACTATCGCTCATCTTTGTCCATCATGATAGGTGCTTTAATATAAGAGAAAATAGTCAATTTTTTTTTTAATATTAATTAATTCCTGTCTGAGAAACGCTCTGAACAATGCACGGAAACTTTCAAGTAATTGATGATCCGACAAAGATCCCGCCAGACCCGACCGCTAAGAAAAACCATGGCTTAGCGAGATTCGGCTTTAACGAGGCAAAGAACTATCGTGAACAAACCAAAAGTCAGTTCCTAGCACAAAATTGGTTAGCGGTCACGTACCTACCAAGAAATAAGATAACTGGAGCCACTTAGCTGAATAATATATAAACATTCTCAATTGAGGTTCTCAGAGGACAAAATGAGAGTTGGGCATAATTGAACAATACGGTAACCATAACCAATCCTTCCGAGAGTAAGCATTTTGAGTTGTTGGTATAGTTGAGTGTCCTGATATCAAAATAAAATTAAGCGCGCATATACATGTACTTACTTACTTACCATCTCGCTGATTCCTCGCGGGGGTACGCAGAGAGGATAGAGTCCCACAATCTGAACACAACTCTCTCCTCATCCACATTCATACATCTCCGCATACAAGTTCGACGATTGTTGAGGCTTCTAATAGGACCATCCTCCAATATCTGGTTAATCTGATCATGCCACATCTTCCCGGTCGTCCTCTTTTTCTAGTACCTCTTGCCTCATATATTTTTCTTACCATTCTTACCTCATTCATTCGCTTAATATGACCATCGTTTGGATTTGGGTAGGTAAGTATTAAAAAAGATATACTTTAAAGTTTGTGAAATTTAACCTTACACCTTATCCAAGTACAAAGCGCAAACCATAAACAAGAAAAAATATTAAGCAACAAAAATAGAAAAGTCAGTGTTCATTTTGTTTCTTTTGTTTATAATTCACATGAACATTTGGTATTATCTATAAATAAAACTCTCGTCAACTTAACCTTGTCTATGATTTACACATCATAAAGCCTCTTTAATGTCAAAATGTATGATGAAATTGCGGAAACTTTTAAGTGAAATTAAGAGACGCAACAATATTTACTCTCAGAAAGGTCGGTTATGGTTACCGCATTGTTTAATTTAGCCGGGAGTTGCAGCTTCCTCCATTTGGAGTGATTTCCAAGATTTTTAAAACCTATTCTCTCTTTAACTTCTACCTGAGCGACTCCAAGCTAATTTCAACTTCCAAGTCAAGGGCGGACTTATAGTGAAGCCAATCCTACAGGAAATTTCCAGGACCCTTATCTTAAGACACGAGCCTTCAAAATGATAATATTACAACACGACGTGAATTACGAACAACAGCAGAATAATGTAACGATGTTTTTTTTAGATTTTATTTTATAATTTACTAGATATTTATAAAATTTGACGACATACAGAAAAAATATGCAACAATAAGAAAGTGATCTTCAAATCTCTTATACACGTTTAATATGTACCTAACTATTGTGTATAATAAGTAATGCACAAAACATAAATAAAGCAAAAAAGTATTTGCGATATATTGTCACCAATTTATCGGGTATCGAGTATACATCCAAGTCTCCGCGTGGATAGAATATAAAAGAATGAAAAGGAACTTACTTGGAAATATGGTTTATTGTCGAGTTTTAGTGGCTAAATCCAAGCTCATGGTCCCATTGCATATACAACAAAAATTAGTATTTCACTATACTATTGAATGTGGTAGTAACAAAATGAAAGATAATTTACGTTTAAATAGTAAGTATTAAATAAGATATTACACTTTAAAGTTCCGAAAAATGCACCGCATATTTTGACATTTCATAGGCAATACATGAGGTTAGGTTAGGTTAGTAGGTTTGTTTAGGTTAGGTTATTAGGTTTGGTTTGCTTAATTTAGATTACGATTATTTTAATTAGATTAAATTAACAGGACTTTAAATCATTTAGTGAAATACTTGAAATACTGAAAATCAGGCTACGCGCGGACAAATTTCAGGCCGAACTCCCGGTAAACTAAAGGTAACTACTGCGTTATAATAGAATCGGCAAGAGTGGATGACGTGCAATGTCCGCCTAGCGGCCGGCAGTACAATCTCTACAGTCGCGCGACTTGATGTGTCGGTATCTGCTTTGCGACGATCCGCCAGATGGCGCCAGCAGTCCGTCTGTCCTCCAAAAGTTTATACATACGAAAATAGAAATATCCGAGTAAACAGATATAACGCACATAATAAAAATGAAATATATAACCAATGCAAAATATAAATTAAAACAATTAAAAATTAAAAAAGAAACTAGTTACTGTGAACTCCCGAACAGACCCAACAAGGACCAAGCTTACAGATGAAAAGTCAAAATATGACGTCTCTCAATCTGTTATCGTCTGTCTTCTTATTTTTTTAATACACGGTACAGCGTACCATTAAAAAAAGCAATGTATAGAAAAATCTATAAATTCTATAAAGTCTCCCTTTCTCATTTACTAGTTGAAACTGGTTTGGCGCTTAATCTACGCGTTGGGCTTCAGTCGGGCGACGCTTCGAAAGGGAGTATAAAAAATTTCCAAAAATCCAAAATTATACTATAATCAGGTTTAGTGTCTACCATATGCGTCGTAATTTCAATACAACTTATTGATTTGTATGAAAAAACCATTAAAAATTTGGAAAATCCAAAATTATACTACAATTTATTTATTTTTAACGAAAATTTGATAGATCTTCTTGATCGTCGCCACGAGTCTACTTGCAAAGTTTCAGCTCGATTGGATCACGGGAAAAGGTTTAAAAATCGATCCAAAATTTTTTCGTCAAGCAACCAAGCAAGCAGACGCTACGAGTTTAAAGAAAGGTGGAGTAAAAATAGAGATAAGCTATATATAATTCTATCAAAAACAAGTCATAATAAAGTGATAAAGAAAAACAAAACATTAAGCATATAAAATAAAATTTTATATGGATCCAATGATAGTGCAAATAAGAGAGCTTTATATATATTAAGAATAATTATTACGTGAGTCATACAAAATCTCTCGGCAGTTGAACTATGCGCGAATTCGTGAATACCCGATTGCAGCCGAGTTCGATCAGAACTGCCAATATTCTTGGAGCTTAAATATAATTGATATTTAAGCATAAACTTTTTTAATTCTTTCGTTTTTTTTTCTTCACTTTCACTACTGTTCCAGCTTTTTTCATTCCCTTTTCTCGGGATTTTGTGGGCCCACTGGAAATCGAGGCACCTCGTAATTGCGACCAGCCCAACTCTATAAAGACGCCACTGCTTGCTGTTGGTACGTAGTAGAATGAATTATGAATTGAAATGAAAAAGTTAAAATTGGGGATTCACGTTTAATGGGAGTCATATTAAAGTACAATAATAACTCATTTTGGAAAGAACTTCTATTAGCGTGTATGAGTAAGAGGGAAGAAAAAAATATAATTTAGTAAGAAAAGGTAGCAATTGGGAAAATTTCTGTAAAAAATCGAGTAAATAGAATGAGTATTCTTGTGGTTACTTTCAGTGTTGTGTGCTGAAAAAAGGAAGGAAGAAAATGTAAGGATTGATACATTTATTTTTTACAATTCAGCGTTCCATTTGATAGAAAACTATTGCTTAGCACAATACCTTGTATTATTTTTTATTGAAATTTGTAGGTAGACACCATTTATTGGGTGCTGAATAAAATATGTAGTCACCACGGTAACGAATTTTGTCTATTATATTTTTTACGTTAATAAAGATGTAGCCTATACTAAACACGTGCCACATCAATATTCTAACAGATTTCAAAATGTGCTAAACGCCTGTGCTAGAAAAAAAATAGGCTTATCTCGGCGGCCTCCTGGAACAAGATTTGATCCTCAACCACAAGATTACTCGGCGAGTATCTTAACCACCAGACCAACAAACTACTCATTATTATAAGTAACTCTTACTATTTATATTTTGTTTGCTTGTTCGCCACGTATACTGTACACGCCTACGCCTACTTTTGTTACGAGACGTGGTTGTGGAAGGCAAATAAAACACTAAAACTATTTAAGGTTTTTATTAATTTACCAAGAAGTCACTGGCCACGAATTCAATTTTCACACGACTCTCTAATTCACGTTAACTGTCACAAAAACAAATATTCCACATACTTTTTCTTAATTCACACTAATTAATGCTGTTTCTATCGCTTAGATCGCTTTCGAGAGTACTCTGATCAATTTTCTTCGCCTGATATCTGTCACTCAGTGTACAACGCGCTGGCTACATTGCTCACCCTACGGTTTTATTTTATCGAAGCATGAAATTTTCCTAAGCGTATATTTTGAAAAAAAAATCGAAATAAAAGTTATATATATCTCGTAATATTCATATTACAATAATTATCATATTCTTCATATTTAAATATTTGATAATATTCTATATTTAATTTCTATATTTTTCCCCTATATATGCTTACAAAAATGGCATGCTTTAATGTTCTCACTGCACGCGCTTAATAATAAGTTATGTTATTAAAAATAAAATAAAAAAATTAATAAGTTATGTATTGTTTTTACATAGTTTTTACGTAGTGTTTTTTTATTCTCATTCTAAATTTAAAAAATAATTACTTTGTGTTATATATTTTTTTGAAATTACTACTTTTTTGTGTAGCCCCCCACACAACGTTGATGATATAATGTTTTGATGTTTTTGAGCTATTTGAATATTTAATTTAAATAAAACCTTTAGTAACATAATACATTATACGTAGGGATACACCCAATGGTACAAACGTGAACATAAATTCACAATGAAGTCGCTTGAGAAATGACCTAAGCTTCGGTAACACTCGATTTCGGAATGCGTAGCCCTGACTTAGCGTACTCTTTTTTTGCGCCCAATATTCCACGCAAATGCAAATTATCTGTGGAGTCCAAACGCCGCAAGCCATTAATCTTGATTTATTATTAACATGGCTAAATATTTACCCATGGTAAATTATCACCAGGCTAGATTATGTAGATTCGCGTATTACACCCCGTTGTAGGCGTCTCCGGAGAGGCTCAAGTTTAATATAAAATCTTCTCGAAAAGCACCAGCGCCCATATTGTTATGCAGTATTTATAAATATTAATTATGTAGAAAAAAATACAGAGTGAATAATTTACTAACCGAAATGTATATTTCTCCAAAATTAAAATGGTTTGTAGAATGAATTAAATCTACAGCGATTTACGAATTCCTTCGAATTTTCAATGAATATCTTTTAATATATCTTACTCTAGAACCCTATTATACAATACCAAACTCGAACGCTGAATTTATATTTAGCATAGTTACAGCATTAGAAGCTATAATATATTCTTATAACAAGGCAAATTCATTTATAACGTATGTTTTTTTTGTTGTGATTTGCGAAAGGAAATATGCAATTTTTCATATATTGGTTTAATCGGGCACATTTTAATGTATTTACAAAAGATTATCTATACAATTATGATTGCGCTAAAAACGCATCAGCAGTGTGCACCTTTCCAATATCAAGAAACTAATTCTAATAGTACCTTATTAAAAATAAAAAATTACAGCGCTCGGAGCTTATGCAGTTTTCATAACTGTGTTTTCAAACTACTCGATGTCACCTATGAGAATTACAATTTATTAAATCATTAGTCGGAAAACCACCATCTTAGCTTCTGTATGGTAATTTCATGGTGTTCAAAATTTCGTTGCATGACGCGCGCAACGTTAAATTTCGCTCTCAACTCGCCTAAGAATTATAACTTTAAAAATTGCTTAATTGGAAGTGCTTTTGTAAATTATGTTATAAAATAAATATATTTATCAAAATAATAAATTTCACTCTGTCAGGTAGACAGTATCAAGCCAAAAAAGGAACATCGGTGAACCATAATTAGAAAAAATGTTAAATATATTAAAACACCGCTAATACCTCTGTTAGTTTCCAAAAAATTCGAATTATGTTTATTTTTCGCTAATATTATATTGGAATATGGAGTTGTGAGATGGGGTGGTTCGATTGCGAGCTATTCATAACAGCTACCCGATTTGTATAGAACTACAATTAAATTATATTATAAAGAAGTTTTTTTAGAGACAGTGAAATTTAAATTGAAATAAAATACAAAAAAATATCTTAATCTCCATGAAATTGGCTTTATTTAATAAATAATTTTATATCATTATTATTCGTATATGATTTTGGGCATTTAGCTGCCGTGGCTAGCGCGTGCGTGACGTAATCTGGAGGTCCAATTTTCACAATCCAAATGTAATAAAGCCCACTTTTGGTTAAATGGCTGTCAATATACAGAATTGCCGCATTTGGAGTGATGATAATCCACAAGCCATTGTTGAAACACCATTACATCCAGAAAAAGTCACCGTACAAAGCTATTTCAAAGAGTTTTAGTTCATAATTTACGATAATAAACTGTTTGGTTACATATAAATTGTTTTTAATTTTTATTACTTACAAAATATTACATCTAACCGACGCCTTCTGTGCTAAATTTAAGATTATACTGACGTGTGTCTTCGTCCTCTCTGGTCTACGTTTCGTATCCTTTTTCAGGAGACCACTAAACTGCTTTCATCATGGTATTTCGAGCCAATATTTGACATCAAGATACGCATTGCGTTGGTGACATCCGTTCTGAAAATAGATCCTGGAATAAAGTCCGAACACTGATCAGATAAGTCATAGACGCACGATACAGTAGTAGATTTTGAACGGTCATGAAAACCTTATAATTCTTTTACCAACCCCTTGATTTCACTACGACACGGTACATTTAGTTAGTAATAGTGAAGTCATAAAATATTTTAAAGGAGCTTTATCTTAAAAACAAACAAATTTTATTTACAACATGCTTTTAAGCCATCACTTCTAAACAAAACTTTACAACAACTTTTAAACTTATGAAAAGACAATAAATTAAACTTTTGTTTACCCATTAATCCCAAGCACAATGAAAAAGTTGCTTTATTTAATATTTTACAAACCGTTTACTATTAACTCACCGCAAATTATTGTAGTGTGGCCTGAGAAGATGATTCCTTTAAATGTAGTTTAATTATCGCAATCCATGTAATTCAACGGAAATTAACATTCCACTAAATCAATTCCGTATCCCTCTATGGGAGTGTAGACATATGCTATCAGTCAGTGGCGTGCAGCGCATATAAGAAAAAAAAAGTCTGCATTAGTAAATATTCTGGGAAACAAATATGAATTAGATAATCCTTATCTTAAGAAATATTTGATTTAAAAGTCTAGCCGTAATTCGTCCTAAGGCTAAAAGTTTTATTTCCGACGTTTCTGTTTAACGTGACATGATTGTTTTTTTTTTTTCGATTTAAAAGTCTAGCCGTAATTCGTCCTACGGCTAGAAGTTTTATTTCAGACGTTTCTGTAACTAATTTGATGTCAATTCTTAATTTATCTCACTTGTTTTCACCCAACAAATTTGTTCCATTGATCTAGTCAAGTCGAGAAAAAACTTGTCCTGAACCGTGTATTTTTATTTAGCTCTATGTCTGCGAGTTTTTTGTAATAGACAAGTAAATTTTAATGGAATAGCGTGTTTCTTTAAAGGTCCTATGCCGAGTGAAAACTACGCGCACGTCATTTGCAGAAATTATATTTTTTACAAATTTCACCCAAAACTTTTCGTGTGAATTATATTTGTCATATCTATGGTGAATGTAAATACTATCTGTCATATCCAATGGTCATATCATAATGATTATTTAGGACATTGCCATTGATGATATCATAAAATGTTTGATTTATTTTTGTGAAAAGAAACGTATGTCTGAAATTAGCATTATTCCCGATTTAATTATATATAAACCGTCTTCGAAATATATAGAAAATTTTTGCTATATTTTCTATATATTAAATATTTATTTACTTAGAAAATCTAGTTTACAATACTTATTTTACAGTGCAGTTATTTTTGTGGATTTAAGCTACTCAAAATAGTTCATTATATGTCCTGAACTATTAAATAGACTAAAATTCCATGTTCCCTGTAGATCTGGTAGACACAACCCAGTTTTTCACATTGATTTTACCTCATCCAACTATCGTTGTAATTCATATTTCTTGAGGGTATGCGATGCATTCAATAAACTGATAAGATTATTGGATATTGATCTGTTCGAGTGCAGCCACACAAGATTAAGAAAAATTTTGAGTGCTGAATTTTTTTCCACGTAATAATTAAGTTTCTTTTTCTTTTGTTTAAATTTTTTATTCTTTCTTTCTATATAATTAATATGCCTTAGTCATTCATAAATATTTATCATTACTGACATATTTCTAAATGTGGAGACCTGTAATTGGCCATCTATATTGTATCAATGTTTACTATGCTTTTTTCTTTTGTGCTGTTGGTCTTCCATGAACATTAAATAAATAAATAAATAAATAAATAAATAAATATTATACAGTTAAAAAAAGATATATATACCCTTATAGGTATATGCAAATATATTTTTTTAATACAGGTATATAGTCAATCACAGCATAACCTTAGTTTATACCCACTGCACGCCACTGCTATCAGTGCCTCCTCGTGCCCTGGTTCTGCATTTTTTATTCCCACCTACACAATTTGTGTACATTACCATTCTTTGTTTATTTATCATATACGTAGATTTTTTCGTTCTCTCTATTTTTCTACCAAAATTGTTTACTTTTGATTTACGTAAATATGGAGAGTAAATGGCATTCTTATTTTTATATTAACCGTGCCATGTTGCATGGTTATTATTTTTTGATTATTTTGAATTTAATTTTTAATGCTACAACAGGCCAAGGGGCTCAAATACTGTGAAGAAGCATATAAGCAATATCATTGAGTGTTATAATATATAAAATACAATGACTGTATACCCGCTTGACAGTAAATATGCATATCTTGGGCTCACTACAAAAACATGATAAATGAAAAAGTGATGTTCGGAGATAATTAAAGTTAAATTTTTCATAATTATTAAAGAACTTCTTCTCTTCATTACTCAGTCTTAAATGCACATTTTATCTATAGTACAATTTATTATTAACATTGTAACATTATGAACCCCTGAAATAAATTAATGAAATATCATCGAAAACAAATAAATATCACAAGATATTTAGGCATAGTATAATCGCAATTATTTTTCTTGCTGTCTACTTTTGTAAATGATTAAAAGCTTGCTTACAATACCATCTAGTTTGAGTATTAAATAGTTTACTGTGTTTTTATGTAAAAATCTGAATACTGACTAAAATCGCGTTATCTAATTCTAGCATTGAGCCGGCGGTATGCAATTTATCGTAACGAAAATGGTAAAAGCTCAATTTTAGACCATCGTTGCTTATAACATGTATATGAAGCCCCCACAGAGCCGTAAACTGCGTTACTAAGTACACAAAACGACGTGGAATATTCTTCTGAATTTGAGTACATTTTATAGGAATCTGCCGAGTCGGCAGCGTAGATTCAACCCCTCGGGGGTATTATTTTCGATAAGCTATCTGCGCGAGCGCCAGGAGTTCTGACGTATGGCAAACGTTTACTCGGAAAGAAGAGGAAATTGCGATGAACATGATATACCTGGATGTGATGATTCAATATCAGCTTTTGTATAGAATTTTAGCCGACCATAGTGGTTTATTTTAGGAGTTAAATTTCAGTGGAGTGCTATAACAGACAAATAATTCGTGCGTGTTCTCATACACGCGCAGTAGAAGTTAAACATAAAAATTAAAATATTCTTAAAAAGCGTGCGCATTTTCAAAGTATCTACCCACATTCATATTTTATCGATTTTAGACCTAAAATGGCTCTGTATTCAAAAGTTTCGAAACAATACAACTTTGACAGCCGCATTGAATGTCGAATGTCTGTGTATGTTTTTTGTTTTGAAAACGAATATCTGACTATTTCATCATTTTTGCAATAAATAATATCACTTTTAATTGTTTTTGGCATGGCTACTTAAACTTTATTAAAAAACAACGACAATAACATGAAATACATAAACCTGTAGGAGAAGCCTCTTTTTGGCATATTGATTTCTCACCTAAATTCGTAATTCAATAAACAGTTCTAATTTTCAATTCAATAACAATCATTCGTCAATTTTTGAATTGAGCATCTTTATGATTGGCACGCGATTCAAGATTGTTGACAATACATTTTTGTCTTTGGGCCCCCGACCCCACTAGGACAAGGGGAAGAAGAAGATGATGATGATGACAATACATTTTTTATATTACTTGGACACTAATTTCATGTGAATAAATTTTTGACATTTATTATATTCAAGAACACATTCTTATTGTGAAGTTGCAATTTTTTCAGAACAAAGTTCTATAAAATTAAAAACCAAATTAACTAATCAATTAGAAAGACATACAAGAAAACCAAATCCACGAAAAAATATTTGGTAAAAAATATACCGATAGCAGCCAAATTTTATTCGTGGATTTGATTTTTCTGTGTGTTTTTCTAATTGATTAATTAATTTGCTTTTAAATTCTTGACAGTTTAATGGACGCACGGGCTACTTCCGTTTACAGTAAAATGTTTACTCTCAATATGCCAAAAGAAATATAACTTCAAAAAAAAAAAATGTAAGTATTGATTTTAGGTTAATAATTGAATTTGGTCTGACATTTATGCACGCGATTACAATAATATGCTCATCGCTTCACTACGCTGGCTACATATCCAAAAATGTAACGAATTATGATGATGTATTTCATCAACAGCCGAAAAAACGCGAGCAGGCCTCGGAATCATTATGTTTCCATGATTAATTTTTTTTCAGTATTTTTCAAAAATAAAACAATATTTTTTAAGAAATATTTTTCTTTTCAAAGTTACACGACTATTTTGAAGGTTTCAGACGTTGCTTATTTCAAATTGTTATGGCATTTGTTAATATAGATCCGGTTAAGGAAGAAAATCATCATCATCATCATTCTTGGCACTACAACCCTTGGTGGGTCTTGGCCTCCTCAATAATTTTCCTCCACTCATCTCGGTCTAGTGCCAGCTCTCTCCATTTTGCAGCTCTAAGGTAGAGATATCTTTGAGGACGTTGTCACCCCATCTTAGTTTCGGCCTTCCTAAGCTCCTTCGCCCTATTGGCCTTGAGTTCAGCAGGAATTTTGGTGCTTGATGCTCGGACATTCTCTCCACATGACCCAGCCACCGAAGTCTTCCCAGTTTTATAAATTTTGTGACGTTTGGCTCCTTAAATAGAGTATAGAGCTCATTGTTG
Source organism: Agrypnia vestita (assembly GCA_016648135.1). NCBI lineage: Eukaryota > Metazoa > Arthropoda > Insecta > Trichoptera > Phryganeidae > Agrypnia > Agrypnia vestita. The sequence continues at coordinate 41,689 of JADDOH010004557.1, forward strand.
TAACGTCTGCGCCAAAGTCCATTTTCTAGAACCGGTCCGAAGATACGCTTCAAAATTTTCCTTTCAAAAACATCCAGTGCTCGCTCATTCCTCTTTGTTAGTACCCACGTCTCAGCTGCGTACGTGAGCACATAAGCGATTTGTACACTAATATCTTGGTGTTTCGGGACAGCAGTCTGGATTTTATTTGCTTTTGTAGGCGGAAAAAACAGTGATTCGCGCTCACTATGCGCTTCTGGATCTCCTCTGTAGTATTATTGTTGCTTGTTATCAGGGATCCTAGGTATGTAAATCATGGTACCGTTTCAAAATTTTGACTTCCACACGAGAGAGTTAGGATTTTTTGGGTGCATCCTACGGCCATGTATTTGGTCTTCTGCTGGTTTACTATGAGACCCATAAGAAAGAAAATAAGAAGCTTAAATTCCGCCCTATAACAGTTGTCTAAATATTGAATTTTATTTAGAAAAAGGAATAGTATTTTTAAAAAAATATTTTTCTCAATTACATTTAAACAGAAAACATATTTCTCTACGTAACTATTTCCGTTATTAACGTTACCAGACACCACAAATAATTATGAGTTGAAAAATAATGAGGTATAAAAAACTAAACCAAGTTTTTAATATACTCCCTTTCTCATTGAATCAGGTTTCGTGCCTACTGCACGTGTCGTGGTCATTACTCATTTGTATTGATTCCAATTTGAAAAAACCATTAAAATTTCGAAAAATCCAAAATTATACTATAATTATTTTTTTTTTTTAAACGAAAATTTGCTAGATCATTTTTATCATCTTCTACGAGTCTGCCTGCAATGTTTCAGCTCGATTGGATCACGGTAAAAGGGTTACAAATCGATCCAAAGTTTTTCTGGCGGACAACAAACCGCAGACGTTACGAGTTAAAAGAAAGGGAGTAAAAATATAAAGCGAAAAATTCATAATTCTCTATTTATCAATATCCGTCACTAATGCTACCAAATCGCGCAAATAATGAGACGTGTAAAAATCAAAATAAATAATTATTATTTAGGTAACAATATGCGTCAGTAAAACTGCCAAATGGCGCAAATAACGAGGTGAAAAAAGAAATAATGAGTTTTAAAAGAAAGGTTCAGACTTTTTTTCTGTCGCTTCTTTTCTCAATGTCTGATTCTGCATTAAATTTTTATTGGCTTTTGTAAAAAAAATCATTGTTAAAAAGAATTATGTGTTTTCAATTTCCAGGTTTCAATTTTCTGGGACCTTTTGCCCTGCTTCTAAGACCTTTCTGGCCGACGTTTCAAATCCCATTGCGGGGTCGATCATTAGGGCTGACGTGTTATTTTCAACGGCTTATTAGATACACCCTGACGATAGACTCTGCAGCCAGAAAGTTCGTAGAATACGGCAGAATATCCCAGAAAATTCAAACCAGCAAATTTTGAACGGCCGGGAAAACTTTGGAACATTTTTATGTATTGAGAAATTGCTGAAATTCACGTATAAAATTCTATTGCTAGTTAATTAGTCATTCAATATGAGGGTATTTAGAACATGTATAATAGAGAACTTAAATTTTGAGAAATGTTTATTTAAAAAAATCAAATTCCCCTTATGGCACCATTTATATCAGCAATATTGAAAACTTTATTTTAACAACACTTAAATTTTGTTTTTCAAAAATCCAACATATCAATATATGAATATACTGAAATTAATAATATACAGAGATTTGGTTATGGTTATGGAGGGGCGTCACAAGTTTGTTTGATTATTTAAAATATTTAAGTTTCTATTGATACTTTTCCTAATTTCTTATATTTCTAGATTATCCAAATGAAATAGAAATATTATAAATTAGGAAAAGTATTTATAGGAAATTAAATATTATAAATTATCAAATAAACTTTTGCAAACAGCCCTCTCTTAAAACTTTTACCATTATAATTACTTTTCACGTGCGTAATTGTGACCACGCCCCCTCCAACTCCCTCCAAAATCTGTCTATATCATCAAACATAACAATTTCATTGTCTGTTCGGCTGTCTGTCTGTCCCCGTAACTTCGTGTAACGTCCGTAATATCGTTCGAATTCATGGCTAAAAAACGCCGGAGATGAGGCTTGTACCCCTGGCCATCAAACCCGAACCGGTCGATTAATGCATGTGGCTACTGCCGCCTCTCCGTAGACCGCCAGAAAGATGCTATAAATATTTACTAGGGCTTAGCAAAGACGCGAACCAATATTCCGTCATGTTTGACGGGTTATATCTAGTTTGATTGTTAATGTGAAGAAGGAAGCATCGCTCCCTAAACATGTTAATTTTTTGAAAAACAAAATTTAAGTGAGGTTAAATAAAGCAAAGTTTTCTTTATTTTATTTAAAAAAAAAAACAATATCTGACACTCGCACTGGAAAATTTAGTGGGGCCTTTATTGTCGTTATTACTAGATACTATGGGAGCAATATAATGTTATGCGTTCATAAAGTGTTATTATTATTGTACGTGTTGTGGTAAATTTGTAAAGTTGTTACACGGACAGGTCAGTTAAATGCTTCTGGGATTGCACTGCGGACTTCTGAAATGCCTTCCGGGCAAGGGTTTGCAGGTGTACACGATCGCTTCATTGTTAAAGGAACTCGGCATTGAAGTAACATTTTAAAGGGGGTTAGATCGGCTTGAGGCATCAAAAACCAAATTCAAATTGAAAAAAAAATTATTTAACTACAACATATATAAAATTCGTTTCAGTATAATTGTTTACGACATATTTTGGAAAAAAATTATTTTGAAAATTTTAAAAATGCTCCGTAAAGGTCTTTCGCCTCGACGCGCGCATCTGGTTGAGATAATCATGTCGCCAGAATACAGTCAGATTAATTTATTTTTTTTTGCAAATTAAATCAGTTTGAAAACAATTTTAATTTTTTTCCCAAAAAATAATCGAAGTTGAAAATTATTCGCTACATCGTATATTTGCAAAATTTAAACAAAATTTACTTAATAATTTTTGAGATATCATCACCAATCTGATGATGAAAAGCAAACAAAATATCTCCTATGAAATTTTGAAAAAAACGGTTATCTTTTTGACACCTAATATTAAATATACCTATTACTTTTTTTTAAATATAAACTTATTGATTAATGATAAACCAATAGACTATTATTTTTTATTAAATCTTAAAAAGCATATATGAATTATTGTTAATATTGAAAGGAAATCACTAACCTGAACTACATTCGCGAGAACCCACAAACCGGACCTATATTTGCGATAATCCATTTCGAAACTTGATTTTGTTCTGTTGTCGTCTCATCTGCTATCTCAGTTTTTCTACCAATCGTCTTACGTCTTCGAATTCAGTTTGATCGCTTTCCATTCATTTGCCATCCGTTCATACCGCAAAATCGCCAACATGGATTCTCTTGGGGCATGTTGAGTTGTCATACTGGCGTCTAAAAGTCTGTCTTCTTAAGATGGCGTAGCAATTTAATTTAAAGGCAATCTGAAGAATTCCGAAACTTTTCCTATCAAATGCTTTTCGTCTTTTGAGTTCTGACAACTATGTACATATATATCAACCCCGGGTGCAAGTTTTCACTTTCCAAAAATATAGTTATTTAATAATGTAATTGGATAAGATAAAATATTGATGTCTCACAGAGACAAATTTTTAAATATCTAATATTATAAAAATATGTATGGACTGGTGTAGGTGTTACAGGGCTGACGATCAGCATTGAGGCTGGCTTAAGTGATCACTTTACACTACCAATTTTTTGAAAGTTGTATATATTTTGTTTATATCCACAATTTTTTTTTTGATATTACAAACAGTTTATTAAATTTTTTGCTAGTCTGTTAAAACTATAAATAAATATATATATTTCCTCGCTGTACCTATCCAAAAAGAGACTTACTCTTTTGCTTGAGAGGGACTTACACATTTCAATAATTGCATATTTTGTATACCTACATGTATATTAAAATGTATATATGTTTTTTGTAGTGTTCGTATGTTACACGTACCTGCATATATTATATTTCTTTCATTTTATTTTATATTTTATTTGATTAATAGCTTCTTATTATAGGAGGCTATTGAAATTCTTTATTTCTAAATGTTTATTTTTGCTGATATTTGGTCGCAATCTGATCTAAGCATTATTGCTATTTCTGTCTTGACAGTTATTGTATAACATTGTAACTCCGCCAATTTTGAAGTTTTAAGTTTGACAGGTTTAAAATGAATGAATTCAATTAATTAGAAAGCTCATTATTCATAATTGTGAATAACTTAACGTTTGTTTACGTTTTAAAGCTTGGTGTACAAAACTGAAGGACTTCCGGAACTACTGCATGAGAAGGAAAATATGCTAAATTATAATCACCTTTAACATCAGACAAGCCTGATTAAACATAGCGATAGATGCATAACACTTTCTCGTAAAATAGTTAATTATAATTTGGATGCCTCTGACTTCTTTCTTTTTGTACATTTTATTCGTCGTTATTTTTATTTTACCGTCTAGGAATACCCCTTTATGAATCTTATTTCATTGTACAAAAAACAATACAATTCAACAATAATACTCAACTATTTAAAATCTTTTAATATTAGCTAATAAGAATGCACAATGACACTAGCTGTAAACCCGTCAAAAATGACGTAATTTTAGTATAATAAGTATGCAAAATTCGGGTAAGACCTGTCAAATAGTGTAGATTTGTATAGAAAATATATCGTGGGGAGAGAGTGGTATAAAAAAATTAAAAAAGAATAATAACAATAAAAATAAAATATTTAAAAAATCGATGAAATTTTTTTGAAAAGTTACGGACGTTACAGGAAGTCATGGACATTCAGACGAGTAAATTATTATTATTGGGATTCTTTGTTAGAATCTGAGTTGCTACCGGTATCTGCTCTATGATCATCTCACTAATAATACATTCGATTAATCTTCTCGCTTAATTATATGGTAGGTACCTATTAATCATTGTTTTTTTTTGTTTTTCATTATTTATATATATGTCACAGTGAATTTTTATTTCTAGTGAGTCTATATTTTCACTAGTAGAAATATATTTTACCCGGTTGCGCAGTGAAAGCATGTCAATCAATAAATTTACAGATTAGATTTAAATTTATACATATGCCGTAAAACTGCTGTGCAGTTTGGTATATGTATAATGTGATAAGTATCAAAAAATAAATAAATATATAAAAAAATAAAATATAGTTTCACCGATATTGCGCAGTATCGGTAAAACTATATTTAGTCCACGAATGCACGAATTCTCAAAGCTTAGGTTAGGTTTGTTTAGGTTAGGTTAATAATATTCGGTACTTAATGTTGATATGTACAGAAGAAGTGAATAAAGCAGTAAGAACCTTTTTGACGTAATAAAAAAAATCTTAAATTTTTATTTTAAGAGCCCAATCTCAATCCAGAAACAGACATCCGTCATGATCTGTCAAATTTAATATTAATGACAGTTCAGAAACCAAAATATTTTCACTGGTAAATATCAGTTAAAATATTTTTCACTAGATTGTAGGTATTAATTTCTATTGGTAAAAATCTGCTTGGATATGATAAGAATGACCTTGATAAAATATATACACATATACACTGTGTTTTCTAGTGATATGTTGTATTATAAAAGGTATTTCATGGGCGTGCAGTGAGAACAAGATGCATGACTTTTCCGAAGAATATTTTTTGAAAGGAAACCGAGGTAAGAGATATATCGCGTAATATTCCTATCAAAATAATTAACATATTATTCAAATTTGATATTTCATAATACTCTGCCAGAAAATATTTAATTTCGATTTTTTTTCCAAATATATGTTTAAATAAACAACATGTTTCTTGTTCTCACTGCACGCCCCTGGTATTAACCATTATATTAAACGTGTTGGTGATAATAATGTACATATGTTTTCTTTTTTTTTCTTTTTTGTTAGTATGTCATTTTTATTATATTTTCTATTTAAATGGCTTGTAGGCCGTAAATAAATAAAAACAAATTCATTACTTTCTAATTGGTCTCTTGGGAAATTAAAATAATAAAAATCAACGCACACATATATTTTCTAGTAATGCCGCACAATATATATAATTTTCTCTCATGTTGAGTCAACAACGCTTTATTCAGCGGCAGCAACATTAACTTCCAAAAGCGGAGGATGAAAAGTAAACAAATACGAAAGCTGGTTTTGCTTCGCAGCGCGCTCGGTTCCAAAGCCCAGTGCAGTAACATACGTCACACTAATGTGCCGATTCGGCCGCAAGGGATGGCTCGGGGTAAAAAATTGGCCCTTAACCCACACGTCCCTCTGTTTACAGTCCACTGATGTTTATATGCGGTCCGCGCCCGAGCGAACCCTCCTACAACGTGATGTGAATTATGATACGGGCACCGCAACTGCACTCAAAAAACGCGTCATAAATAACACAACACTAAATTGCGGACCCCGACTAAAAAATGACTATCCTTTTCATCTGTCACTTTTTTTACACTCCTCATAAATTTGCTTTGCTACCTCGCGCCCGCCAGTGCTCGGTCTTAATACGTCGTCTCGTGGGATTATTTTCAAAGGCGATTCGCTTTAGCCAACAAATAGATCGCGAATGATACGAGTATTATGGCGAGTGGAAAGTTGTGTTTATCTCTTTTGATGAAATCCTTAGTGCCAATATTTGTTTAGTCGCTTTTTACTCAGAAGCATAATTTGTATGGTATCTTGCCGTGTGGGTTCATCGTCGAGGAAAATAATTATAAATAATTCTGGAAGATCAGTTCGTTAATACGCAATATTTCAACATTCTACTAAAGCCTTCACTTTGGTGAATAAGTATGTAAGTACGTATACATTTATAATCATTTTCAGCGATATTCAGTATAATTTTAATGTTTATAGCATAGACTTTGTGGTGGAACATAAATATTTATTTCTGTAAAAACTAAAAAAATTATATCAACCGCATTGATTATTTTTAATGAAAACCAGTTTCGACACCACTGTATTTGCGTTAGGACGGACACATATGGTCCGTCGTATGCATCGTTCGCAAGCATCTGCAATGTGTGATTCTGTATTGAAGGCAAATATAATAATTATTCAATACGTGCTTACCTTAAGCCTAATTGGCAATATTCGCTTATGCTGAGACTTCATTGGCATTGGACCCCTACACTTGTGCGCTAGTTTTATAAATTATATAACTTATTAATTAGGAACTTTTTAATTTATTTTAAAGTGTTTTTAATTTTTCATTCTTTATTTCTTTCATTCATTATTCTTCAACATATTATTCCCCTAATTGCCATAAAATATTTTTTCATTGTATTTTAATATCACACTTTGATTAATTATCTATATATTAAAACATAAAATAAATTGTACGTTCGGTTTAATTTTAACAAATATTTCATAGAGTTAAGGTTGTTATTACGGTCGTTAGACATTTTTAACTGTAAATGGTTACGGATATTTTATACGAACCGTATGTTTTTCCAATTCTCAAACAATTTTCAAGAATTCAAAAATTCAATAAACAATTCTCGACGTTTCGTTGAATGCTTATTCCTCAGGAGGACGACCTTTACCCATGGAGGCAGAGAGCGGACTGATTACTGCTTTTGTGGGCGTAAATTATATGCACTTTGTTGTGGAGTGTTCACTTCTTCTACAATAGAGGTCGCCAGTGTGCAATATGTACTAGTTACGTCGGCGGACTTTACCACGACGTCTCTCAAGAGTTGATTTTGATTCAGTTCTGTATGATTATTCATGTGTACGATTATATTCTATTTTCGGAATAAAACCCTGTAAAATAAAAAATAAAAAATAATAAATAAAATATAGCTTTATTCCAGAATAAAGCTATATTTTATTTATTATTTTTTTTTTTTTTTAATAAGTATTAATAATTAATAATAATTAATAATAAAATAAATAAGTAAAATAAGAAAAATTCTATAAGATATAAAGAAAAATTTAAAATAAAAATTATCTGTCATTCACCTACATGTTCCCACAACATTTTTCAAGGGCATAGGCAATTTAATTAATAAAGATTAATAATTTCATAGAAATAGAAAATAATTGTAGCAAAAAAGAAAATGGTTCGGTTTATTCGAATTTAATAATTTTTAGCCATTTGCGTCATAAATCAATACATTTCATATACTTATAATTCATTAGTATTCTGATATTGCTATTTCTGTATCTTGACAGTTATTGTATAACACTATGACGCCGTTTTTTTAACGTTTTATGTTTGACAGGTTTGAAATTAATGAATTCAATCAATTAGAAAGCTCATTATTCGTATCAATGAATAACGTCACGTTTGTTTATGTTTAAGAGCTTTCTGGCTGATTTAATTCATTCATTTAAAACGTGTTAAACTTAAAACATCAAAACTGGCGACAATACAATGTTATATATACCTGTCAAGATTGAAAATGAGATCTGACATCCCAATGATGACAGATGACAGTCACAAACTATCAAGTATTTGCCCTTACGACTTTGATTCAACCTTTGAGAGACGTCGCAGAAAAGTCCACCGAAGTAACTTGTACATATTGCATATTGGCGACCTCTATCGTAGAAGAAGTGAACACTCCACAACAAAGTACATATAATTTACGCCCCCGGAAGCATTAATTAAGTGTCTCCGCGGGTACAGGTCGTCCTCTTGATGACGTTGAATATGAATTCAACGAAACGTCGAGAATCTTTTCTTAGAAAAACATACGGTTCGTATAAAATATCCGTAACCATTTACAGTTAAAAATGTCTAACGATCGTAATAACAACCTTAAATCTTTAATGATGAGGGTTTACTATATAACCTTTTGAAAAATGCAAAGGACAAACCCTTCTTTGATATTCTAGTAGAAGTTTTATATATCTGAAACTATTTCGTCTTCAGATGCTTCATCTTCAGACCAATATTTATAAAATAGGAAAATATGTCATCTGGCATATCGTAACATAAAATAGTTTGCACCGAATTTTGCGCTCTAGAATACCTTAAATGTTTTCGTTAATTATTTGTAAACTGATCCCCTCTTTAAATAGTTTAATTAATTGAGAACACCTAACGTGAATACCTCAATTAGTTCGCAAATGAACACATTGTTGGGTAACCTATATATTGGGAGCGTTCTCGAGAAATAGCTAATTGACCGAATAAATAACTTATTCGCTAATTGATCAAATCAATAACCTCTTCAGTGATTATTATAAGAGGTACTGATGATAACTAGATATTTCTAGTAAAATGAGATTCTATCAAATCGTGACATCATGGTTGGTATTTAAAACAATTGTTGGGTAACCCATGTGGTTCTACTTAAAAGCATTTTAAAGTTGCCAATTTTTTTAATAACGTTATCTATACCAATAAAACTCAATGTCTGTCTGTCTGTCTGTTCTCTATACAAATCCACACCGTTTGTCCGATTCAAATTTTGCATACTTTTGCTTTGGGACCCGGCGGGTAACATAAGCAACATTTCCCCCCTACTCTCATACCCCTTCCTCTCCCCCTGACATATTTTCGATGCAAATCTGTACCGCTTGACCGATCGGACTGAAAATTTGGAAACTTATTCTTTCGGACTCGGCGAGTATCATAGGCGATATGTCCCCCTTATTCTTATACCCCTTCCCCTCTCCCTGACATATTTTCAATGCAAATCTGTACCGTTTGACCGATCAGACTCAAAATTTGAAAACGTATTCTTTAAGACTCGGCGAGTAACATAGGCGATATTTCCCCCCTATTCTCGTACCCCTTCTCCTCCCCGTGACATATTTTCGATGCAAATCTGTACCGTTTGATCGATCGGACTCAAAATTTGGAAACTAATTCTTTAGGACTCGGCGGGTAACATAGGGTAATAACATTTCCCCCCTATTCTTTTCCCTTTCCCCTCTCCCTGATATATTTTCGATGCAAATCTCTAACGTCCGAATCGAACGTTTGTTTACCCTCACAAATTTATTTTAAACTTAATCCTTAACCCGTGCAACGCCGGGTATGTACAGCTAGTGTTTAATAAAATAAGCAACCTTCGTGTAAAATATACCTATGTAGTTAACTATATAATAATAATAATGTAATAATGTGTGTTTATTCCAGCGTAACCAGGTTGTTAGTGCAAGACCTTGTAACGATATTGGCCTATTCAAATAGACATTGCTGAAAAATTATACGAAAATATCTATCTGCCGGATAAGTAGGTGCGGGCGAGCGTTATTATTTCTGCACGCGGGCGTGTAAAGCGGGCTTTATGTTATATGATTCTGATGAAGCGAGCCTATCAGGAACGTGGATCCGCGGAACGAATTCGGCCAATCAGAGGCTTTCTGGGTTAGACTTTACCTTTACACGTCGGTTGGAGTCAAAAATGGCGAGAAATAAAGACTATATAAGCCATACAAATTCGAGGATCTCGGCTTCTTTCTTCAGCATCAACGTTGGCCGGAGGCTCTTGTGGAGAGAGGACCGAGATACCATCAGTGAGTCACAGAGGCAGCAACACTCGACGATACAGCTAAGCATTTTCAATATTATTTATTTCTATTGCCTTTTTCGTGTATTCAATTTAGAACTTTCTGGATCGTAACAATTATAGATACATGTTGTGGATTGTTTTGTTACGTATTTTGGGCCTAGGGATAATTATTACTATACGCGCTTCAGATTCAATATACAAGAAATCGTAATATGGCGACTGTGATAGTTATTCAAATTATTGCATAACGCTTATGAAATATATAATTCTGGCGCTGTTCATATGAAAAATCCCTTAAATTTGATATTCATATATTACCAAAGATATAAAGGCTTTAAAATGGAATACTTTACTGACGAAGGGTGTTTCGTGTTTGTTTGTGGGATTTAAAATTTCAGAATAATTATGTATATTCAATGTCGCGAGGTTCGGAATGTGCGAGAGGTTCTTCAGGGCGGATGTATTCTTATGCTAACGAATGCTTTGTTATCTATGCTGGCGATTGAATACACGGATTTCTATATGATTTGTGTTATCTTGGGGATAATTCGGAGTATTATGTGGTTTTGATATCACGATTGTAAGCGTGATATAGATTCAAATCGTACGAGGAATTCCCTACAAATAATATATTTTAAAAATGCATCTGGATTTTATATTTATTTTATTAAAACATGAATGTGTGGTTTATTTGAACTCGTTACATGTTTGTATTGCGTATCATTAGGCAATTGTTAAACACGATTTGTTCCTATCAAGTTCTTATAAAGACGTATTTCGAATTGTATATATTGTATCTATTTAGATTAAGCCGCATTTATCAATTCTAGAAAGGGTTTTCTGCTTCGAATGCAAGATATTATTTACAGGTCAGCCTGGCATATGAATAAAAATTGTTATACTACCGCCGTCTAGCGAACTCAAACAAGTTGACCTTCGGTCTTCCGTAGCCGTGATAGTTATTCATATGACATTGTTTTTATTCATTCAATATTAGATATTTGAAATGTCTTTTTTCAACATATTCCATTACTGTGGGTCGTTTACGGTTAGATCAGATCAACCTTCGGTCTTCCGTAGCCGTGATAGTTTTCATATGACATTGTTTAATTCATTCAATATTAGATATTTGAAATGTTTTCTAGAGCATTTTTCACTATTGTGGGCAGTTCGCGGTGTGTTCAGGGGTGGTTAACCTTCGGCCTTCCGTAATCGCGATAGTCATTCATATGACATTGTTTTATTCATTCAATATTAGATATTTGAAATGCTTTCTACAACATTTTCCATTATTGTGGGCAGATCGCGGTCTGTTCAGGGGTAGTTAACCTTCGGTCTTCCGTGATCACGTTATTTACTAATATGACAGATTGTTTTGTTTTGTTCGTTTAATATAAGTAATATCGTATTTTTATGAGTTACCGTAATTATTTATCTATATGATTTTATTATTGAGAGTGATGCAACGAATACTACTTTCATGAAAACGAATATCAGGCCTGTGGGCAGTTCGCGGTGTGTTCAAGGGTGGTTAACCTTCGGCCATCCGTAATCGCGATAGTTATTCATATGGCATTGTTTTATTCATTCAATATTAGATATTTGAAATGTTTTCTACAACATTTTCCATTATTGTGGGCAGTTCGCGGTTTGTTCAGGGGTAGTTAACCTTCGGTCTTCCGTGATCACGTTATTTACTAATATGACAGATTGTTTTGTTTTGTTCGTTTAATATAAGTAATATCGTATTTTTATGAGTTACCGTAATTATTTATCTATATGATTTTATTATTGAGAGTGATGCAACGAATACTACTTTCATGAATACGAATATCAGGCCTACTAATCGGTGAATACGAATGCGAATATTTCCACCAAGGTGGGGGAACCTGAACATACTTGTAAATATAATAACCTTGATGCGACGAATACTACCTTCACGAATACGAATATCAGGCCTACTATTCGGTAAATACGAATGCGAATATTTACACCAAGGTGGGGGGAGAACGCAAGCATATTTGTAATTATATAGGTTATGTCTGCATGTGATATCACTATACGGCGTAGATGAACTAGTTTGAAAGGGCTTATGTTCTGTATGTGCTCGGCGTAGAGGGAATAGTTTTCTTGTTTCTAGGATCTAATACAGTTTTACAGGTGCTGATATTGAAATATATATATATATATACAAGGAAAACACTATTTTGGGAATCACTAACTGGATGACAGATATTGTAGCACACATACACACAAGGAGGACGTTATGTTAAATACATGACTGGAAGGTTGTTATTGGAAAACACAGGCGCAACTAGAGGATATGGACAGTTTACAGAGAACTTCAACTTCTGTTGGGACCTTTTACTATTACTATTCTTTCGCCTTTTTTCTTAACCGTGGATGAACTAGATTGAGGGGGTTTATGTTGTGCATGTGCTCGGCGTAGAGGGAATAGTTTTCTTGTTTCTAGGATCTAATACAGTTTTACAGGCGCTGATATTAAAATATATATACAAGGGAAATAAGGGCTACACAGGCGCTGGTAATTGCCCAATTTTGGAGAGGACCCGTTATATGACTTCGGATCTGGATGCCATCCCGGAAGCAGACCAACTACAGAACTAAGATAAGAACCTTTAATATTATTTATTCCTGATGTTTTCTTATGTGTAACAAATGGAATGTTCGTGCTATATAATTTGTCATTGTCACATGGTCACTATTCATTTCATTACGTGGGTTCAGAGTTCGACGGTAACGGACGCGGAAACAAATTAGTACTGATGTCGGGACGTAACGTCGGGATTATATCTTAATTATCTTTAGGATAGAAGCGAGGTCATCATACGTGCATTCTGCATTTCAAACGTTTTACTAACATATATAAATACATATTATTGCGTTTTACAAATTGAATAGGTTCGCGGAAAATAGGTATTTCGCCCGGTTGTGCAATATTAACTTCCAACGTAGCATAATGAGATCTTATTACCGGCGCTAGACTCTTAAGGTTAGGCACGCGGGGATTATAAATGGGATAATGAACGAGAACCGAATGGGGAAGTTCGTCTCTTCATGGTCGGGAGGCGAGGAGTCGTACGTCTTTCACGCCCCGTGATCTTGGGAGGCAGAATTTCGATTGTGGAAAAAGATGAAGTTGGATCTACTCGCGTGGCAAGACAGGGTCGAATGTCGGAGCGCGCGTTCTCGGCTATGGAGTCTGATTAGATTGGAGAGACACCTTAGGTCAGGGACTAGGTAGGGCCATCTTAACTGTATCTACCCGGTTGTGACTGGGTTTTAAAGCCAAGAATTACAGGATGGTCTGAAGGTCTTGATGCGGTTACCCCTCTAACATCTAAGGGGAAGAGCCTCTCACGTCTTTCAGTCCCCTTGGTGCGACGAGCTCGGGCTCTGGTTATGAATGTATGTGAATGTAATAACTCCGTACTCAAGGACGAGATAGGACGTTCCTCATGAACGAGAAATTATAAGATGCAGGTAGCAGTTCGACAATCAATACTTATGCTCGGGACCGCTTTAATGAACGAGATCTGTCAGCAGTTTAACAATCAACTTTATGATCGGGACCGCATTCAGGAGTGCGATGGCATTACTAACACCATCATACTCATCATTCATCACCTTTTCTAACTTGCTGTATACAGAGACCTTCGGGGTTCTCCTTTCCCGGCCAGCGAGAAACACATCAGGAATTACACAATCAACTGTAATAATCATGCTGTTTTACCATCATTTAATATCTCTAGTCAATAAGACTACACCGTGGGATCAATCACATCAACTATATTTGGCGATGCTAACATGGCTCTGACTGACGCGCTCAAGGGAGAGTCTTTTCCAGTCACCCAGTTAGTTCATTCAGCCCTTTAATCAGCAGTAAACATCATAATAATCCGGCTCATGTAGCCGCAACGTGGGATCCTCATCATATACACCAGTCAATTTGACTGCCCCGCGGGACAATATACAAACCTTAATATCAGACGCGGGATTTCTTCCTGATGTGTTTGTCGCCGGGAAGCGAGGACTTCGGAGGATTCCAGCAGGAGCAATAGAGTCTCGGCTTGATCTTGGTCTGCAGCTTAGTGTGGGAGGTTATGTCTAAACAGGAGTTAACCACCGGATGCGGCGATGCTCTGGGGCCGCATCCCCCTCCCCCCTACAGGGGGGGGGGGCATCTAGAATCCACGTTTGAACAGAAGTGGTTAGACACTTCTTAAATTTCACTTACAAATCTGTATCTTCCATTCCCTTAGAATCTCGGGCTGCGATAATGTCAGACAAAGCTTGCCCTGAGCCTCTGTTGCGCCTAGTTGTTGTGAATATATATATGTTTGTCTTCCCCTACTATGTACTATGAACAGATTGAGCAGATTGGACAACGTGAGACGCGCTATCGGTAGGTTTCTTACTTGTGTTTTGAATATAACGTATGCTATTATATCTTGTAAATCTGTCATAAATGGGTGCCGCATGTGGTTGTGCTGACACTGTTCTAAGCTGCTATTATGAGATGTTGATAATCAATGCGGGCGGAATCTTTAGCGTATGCCGTTAACTTGGCAACGATTGTATTGTTTTATATTACAGTATTTTAACCCCGATGGTATTATAGTTATGGCGGTTCAATGTAAGGGAGTTTTGCTACTAGCGTTTATTCCTAGGCTACGCCGCATATAATTGGCTTTTAGGCCAACTCCGGACGTGGACGATATCGGCTATCTCTCATATAGGCGAAACTGTAGAGTTCTAGAGCGGTTTCTAGAAGGACGAGTACGGATTAGTTACGTGCGTTTGTTATTTCCATAGTTAGGTAAGAATTCGATCTATATTAGTCTAGTCGCGTTAATAAGAATACGAATCTCACCACATATCAAAAGAATTTTGGATAGCTACGGACAGAACGGAGGAGGAATTTTCCTAACCACTAGATAGATCACGACTGGCCAATTTCGAAAATATAAATTCTAACAAAAAAAAAATAATATTAGCTTTCATGTAAATATACTTCCGAAGTTCTAAGTTAGACTTAAGTTTTTATCTAGAAGCTTAAAGCATAAAGTGTGTGCTTAAAAGTCACAAAAGTCGTAATAAAGCTTAATTCGGTAGCTTAAAGTCTCAAGCTTTGGGCTCTTCGTAAAACTTATATTATTAAACTTTATAGTCAGGTATTTAGCTTAGGTGTACAGGTGGATACGTTACAACCTGATCCGCCATATAGATTGCAAATTATATATTTATGTTATATTGAGGCACATGGAGAGAAAATATAAAGGAGAAAAAGGAAGAAAAAGAGAAATAATTAAAATAATAAAGAAAAAAGAAGAAAAGGAAAAAGAACAGCTATTAAATACATAAAATAAAATATACCATAAAAATTCGACAATAAATTCACATACACATATATACCAATTTCAAAGTTCTTAAATCAATAATCGATATCAATAAAAATTCTAAAATAATTGTAATAGTATAGAGTGCTTCATATCTTGCTACACTACCGCTCGTTACGGTTATAAAAAAATCTATTTTTGTTGTTTTATATCATAATAAAATTATTAAAGAGTTAAGGTTGTTATTACTGTCGTTAGACATATTTAACTGTAAATAATTTCGGATGTATTCAACGAAACGTCGAGATTCGCTTCTCGGAAATACATACGGTTCGTATAAAATAAGTATTCAACAAAACGTCGAGATATGCTTCTCGGAAATACATACGGTTCGTATTAAATATCCGAAACTATTTACAGTTAAATAATAAAATTATTCACGTTTTGACACCTTCACAATTACCAGTAAGTTACCAGTAAGCCGGTATTGAATTCACAGTTTTACCCAATTACTGGTAATGCCTTTTTCTGATAAATTTGCATGCCTTATATAATATACAATACTCAGTATTGTATATACACCCAGGAGGAGTCGAACAGAAGCTATCAATATGGTAATAGGTAAACTGCAATACCTACCTACGCTGTATTGTCGACTATTTATTGACCAACGGAATAGTATCAAATGTTGTAAAATATATTATTATTTTAGTGTATAAAATTCTTAACACGAAAACCTACTTAGATTAAATGTCCACAATAGTAGGGTACATTAATTCCCACTGTTGTACCTACGTATGTACAATTCATTATTATTTATTTTAAAAGGTCAAACTTTTTTTACTTCTTCTTTTTTCCTTCAATAATTGTATTGGCATATAATGGCCTTCGTTATGGATATCAAATATAATAATTTCATTGTCTGTCCGCCCGTCCGTCTGTCTGTCTCCTAACTTCTTGTAATTTTGTTCAAATTCACGGCTAAAAAAATGGCCGGAGATGAGGCCACCTCTTCAAAGATCGCCAAAAAGATGCTATAAATACAGGGTGTCCCGTATCTCGACGTCAGGCTGAAATCGGGTGATAGGTTGT